>CM043699.1:87543137-87785637 GCA_023935145.1 Bretschneidera sinensis
TCTTCGAGTGAAAATGCTTACTAAGTAATTGTAAGTTGTTTAAGAATATTTGTTCATGATATGTTATGAGTTTTGAAGAGCTTGGTTGTTCTTTGTTGATGGTGTTGCAACCTCGGTGTTTTTGGGAAAGTGAAATTGAGTTTTGCCCGAGGACAAGCAAAAGTTAAGTGTGGGGGAATTTGATGAGAATACAAAATCTCATATTTTTCTCCCTTAATGTTTAGTTTTTTTTTTTATACTAATTTGGTGCCTAAATGTACTAATTATTCTTATATTTTGATTTAGGATGCAAATGGAGGCGTTAAGTGCAAAGCAAAACTAATTGGGCGATTTCAGACAGTTTTGACATTTCTTCGTAATCTGAGCATAACTCTCTCATCTGAGTTTCGATTTAGATGATTCAAGATGCTATGGAACACCAAGAAAAATCTCTACAACTTTCATGTTTTGAGTTTTGAGAGATACTGGCTGCATCAAGGTCAAAACTGGGCTTGGATTTGCTGCACCTGTATTGTTGTAGTTCTGGAAAGTCCCTTAGCCTGCAATTCTAATACGCTGATTTGACGCGGTTTACTTTCGGAAGTTTCCAGATCTGGTGCATGAAAATTCATGCTAAAAACACCAGTTTCCTAGTTATATTAGGACTTTATTTTATATTTAATATTTTCCTTAAATTAGTCAGATTTGGTATTGTTATTTTAGGATAATATTTAGAATATTTTTAGGAAACCTTGTAGGGTTTCTAATACTGAAAATAACGTGTAAAAGAGGGGAGAAATCATCAGACTTCAGGGACGCCTCTCTCTCCCTTCTTCTCTAACTTCTCCTTCGAGTTTTCATCATAGCCCTACGTGGCCAAACTTTTATAATTGGTCGAAGGAAACAAAAGCCTCAGAATCAATAAAACTATGAGATCTAATCTGTTTTTTTTTTTTTTATATTGTTCAATTTATGCTTTGAGTATCGAATGTTCTTATGTCCCTATTTTCATGGTTGTCTCGTTTAATTACTAGGAGGCCTACTAGTTTATTATTCATTGCAACTAATGCTAGGTTAGATATCAAATCTGTAATTGTTTGGTCCCCCTAATTTGTGAAGCAACTAAGACTTAATGATTTGCTGCGTAAGAAATTATTAGATCTTAGGATCGATCTCTCTAATTCTTAAGGCTACTACTAGATTAAACCTTTAGCGCTTGTCTGGAGTTGTTTAGTAGTTAAGGTTAATTAGATCGCTTGTTTTCTAATTAACTGCGACTAAGGAGAGATTGGAAAATAATTTCAATGGTGAATATTCAAAGTGTGAATTGACATATACTTGCATCGATGATCAGTTGTAAAATTCCAAATGGTGGATGTTGACTTAGACCAAGGTTTGTTCTTTTGATTGATTTCGATACTTCAATTTGAATTGTTCATTAGTTGTTTTTCTTAAAATTATTTTTGTTATACTCAAATCCCCCATCCTTGTTCATGTAGCATAAAACTAGGCTAGATACTCTCCGTGGGATCCTTACTCACACTACTACATATATTTTTAGGAGTATAGGTTTTATTTTTGGTTGCCTACGACAACACACCATTCACAAAGTTGTATTTTCCCCTCCTCACCGGACATCTTCAAGTCATAATTAAAATTTCGAATAGCCCAATATGCTCTATGCTCAAGTTCTACCAGTAAGTGATATGCTTTTTCGAATACCAACCGATAAGGAGATGCTCCAAGAATCGTTTTGTATGCTGTCTGGTATGCCCAAAGCGCATCCCATAGGCGCAAAAACCAATCTTTTCGATTTGGATTTACCATCTTTTTAAGTATTCACTTAATCTCCCTATTTACTTATTCCACTTGGCCATTGGTTTGTGGATGATAAGCTGTAGAAACCTTATGAGTGACTCCATACTTGTGCATCAAAGCCTCAAAAGAATGGTTAAAAAATATGGCCCTTGATCACTAATTATAACATGTGGAGTACCGTACCTAGATAAAATATGATCTTTAAGAAATTTAACAACAACTTTATTATCATTAGTGTGGCAAGGTATAGCTTTAACCCATTTAGAAACATAATCAACAGCAAGTAAAATATAAAGATACCCAAAAGAAGGTGGGAATGGTCCCATAAAATCGATCCCCCAACAATCAAAGATTTCCGCCACTAAGATCGGGTTGAAAGGCACATATGATGGTGGGAAAATGAACCTAGCTTTTGACATCTTTCACATGAACGACAAAACTCATTAGTATCCTTGAATAAAGTAAGCCAATAAAAGCCACATTGAATAATTTTTGCGAATGTCTTTTTAATAGAAAAATGACCACCACAAGCATAGGTATGACAGAAGTTATTACACTATCAATTTCTATATCCGGAATGCATCTTCTTATTATTTGATCGGGGCAATATTTAAAATGATAAGGATCATTCCAATAAAAATTATTTACCTCAGCCAAAAACTTATGCCTATCTTGTGCACTCCATGTAGATGGAACTTAACGAGAAACCAAGTAATTTGCAATGTCGGCATACCATGGTGTGTGACAAAGGACAACAAATAAATTCTCATCTGGAAAGGCTTCGCGAATGGGTAAAATTTCGGTATCATTCTTAAATTCCAAATGAGATAAATGGTCTGCCATAACATTTTCCACCCTCTTCTTGTCTTTGATGGTCAAGTCAAATTTCTGTAGAAGCAAAATCCAACGTATCAAACGGGCCTTAGCATTTGTTTTTGAGAAAAGAAATTTAAGGGCAGAGTGATCTGTGAGTATGGTGATAGGTGAACTAATTAAATAAGAGTGAAATTTATCCAATGCAAATACTACGGCTAGTAATTCTTTCTCGGTTGAGGTGTACATCATTTGAGAATGATTCAAGGTTCTACTAGCATAATAAACAACAAATGGTTTTCCCTCCATTCTTTGTCTAAAACAGCCCCTAAAGCATAATCACTAGCATCACACATAATCTCAAAAGGCAAGGTAAAATCGGGTGATTGCATAATAGGGGTGGTTGTAAGCTTAGAGACAAGTGTCCTAAAGGTTTTCTCACATTCGGGGCTCCACTTAAACTCGGTATCCTTCAATAAAAGGTTACATAAGGGTCTAGAGATAGCATCAAAATTTTGAATAAATCTTTTATAAAACTCGGCATGCCCTAGAAAAGACCTAAAATCTTTAATATTCTTAGGAGTGGGTAATTTAGAGATTAATTTAATTTTCAATTTATCCACTTCTATCTCTTTTTCGGATACTATATGGCCCAAAACTATTCTAGAAGAAATCATAAAATGGCATTTCTCCCAATTAAGCACAAGCCCTTTCTCTTCACACCTACACAAAACATTTTTCAAGTTAGATAAACATGAATCAAAAGAAGTTCCAAACACGGTTAAATCATCAATAAACACTTCCATACATTTTTCAACCATGTCATTAAAAATACTCATATGCATCTTTGAAAAGTAGCCGGTGCATTACACAAACCAAATGGCATTCTACGAAAAGAAAAAGTACCAAAAATACAAGTAAAGGTGTTCTTTTCTTGATCCTCTAAGGCAATTTCTATTTGTTTGTATCCCGAATACCCATCTAAAAAGCAATAGAAAGGATGACCAGCCACACGTTCTAAGATTTGATCTATGAATGGAAGGGGAAAATGGTCTTTCCGAGTAGCCAAATTAAGTTTCCTATAATCATTGCACATACACCACCCGGTCACTACCTTAGTTGGTACTAACACCCCCTCTTCATTTTCTACCACGGTCACCTCGGCTTTTTTAAGAACTACTTGAGTTGGACTAATCCACTTGCTATCAGATATTGAATATATAATTCCTGCATCTAATAGCTTTAAGACTTCTTTCTTAACTACCTCTTTCATAGTTGGATTTAGTCTTCTTTGTGGGTCTCTACGAAAGTTAGCTCATTCTTCTAGATAAATCCTATGGGAACAAATTAAAGGGCTAATACCTGTTATGTCGGCTATAGTCCAACCTAGTGCGGATTTATGCTCTCTTAACAAATTCAACAATTTATCACATTGCACGTCACTAAGTTCGAAAGAAATAATAACCGGAAAGGTATCACCTAGGCCTAAGAAGGCATGTATGAGCCCTTTGGGCAGCGGAGTTAAATTACGCGTTGGTGTCTCCTCGGAAGATGGTTTGGGTGCCTCCCTCTCTTTAGACAACTCCTCAAAGCATGATTGCCATGATTTCTTAATAAATCTCTGTAACTTATCAAAAACATTACAACATCAACGGCATGGGGATAAATTGAAGAATCATCAAAATCAAAATTATTAAAAAGGAATTACAAAGAATTAGAATTATCTTTAATGTACTTATCTTCCAAAATAAGCTCATCGATCATGTAAGTATCGAAACACTTATCCTCTTCATGTGGCTGCCTTGAGACTCAGGAAACATTCACCTCTAGAGTCATATTTCCAAATGACAATGTCATTAGACCATTCCTACAATTAATGAGGCCATTGGCAGTGGCAAGGAATGGTCTTCCAAGTATCAAAGGAATTTTTTACTCCATGTTCACAATAGAAATGGTATCTAACACCAAAAAGTCAATGGGATAATAGAATTTGTCAATTTGCACTAAAACATCTTCCATAATACCTCTTGGTTTTCTTACCGATCGATCTGCTAGTTGAAGTACCACGAAAGTCGGTTTGATCTCACCTAGACCGAGTTGCAAGTAAATAGAATAGGGCATGAGATTCACATTAGCCCCCAAATCTAACAATGCTTGGCCACAAGCTTGGTTTCCAATTTGGGAAGCCACCGTAGGACAACCCAGATCTTTATACTTAGGTGGTGTCTTACTATCAATTACCACACTTACTTGCTCTGTTAAGAATGCCATCTTTTTCACATTGTGCCTCCTTTTGAGTGTGCATAGATCCTTAATGACTTTAGCATAGTTGGGAACCTATTTTATGACATGAGGAAAAGAAAGGTTAATTTTAACTTGCTTAAGTTGTTCAAGAATCTCACATTTTAATGCCGAATTTCTCTCCTTAGGTTTAAGGAGTGCTTAAGGGAAAGGAACCGGTATGGAATCACTATGGGTATCTTGATCCTTGCGGGCTTTGTCTTTGTTACTCATGGTGTTAGGAATCAAGTTTGATAGTAGAGTGGGTCCATCAATTTCCTTACCGCTGCGAGTAGTCATGGAATTAGCCTTTTTAACATTTTGATTATCGGGATTGGAGGTTTGTTCCATATGTTGTCCCCTTAGATTAGGTTATGGCTGTGAAGGAAAATGACTTTGCTCTTGAACCGTCAATAAATTAGTTAACTTGGTGAGTTGACTCTTTATCAGCTTTTGTTCCTCTTTGACCCTTTGTTGCTCCTCTAGAAACTGTTGATTTATCTTGCCTTACTCTTCCACACTCTGGGCATGTACCTGCATAAATGACTTAAAAGCATCTTCCGAAGGTAAAGATTGTTGTAGTGCATTAGATGAAGTTGCTTTCGGTCTCCATTGGGTACTAAATTGTGTAGAAAGTTGTGTATCGGATCTCCAACTAAAATTAGGGTGATAAATTCCAACGGTTTGGTTTCTCTTAGTACTTTCTATGGCATTGGGTCGTGTCCAAGTGTGGGCTTTTCCCAATAAGTTATCTAGAAAATCTATGGCTTTGTCGAGATCTTTTTGAAGAAAATCTCCATTACACATCATTTCTATAAATTGCCTTTCCCTACTTAGAAGTCCATCATAGAAATAACTAACTACCTGCCAACTTTCATACCCGTGGTGTGGACAATAATTATAAAGGTCTTTGAAACGTTCCCAAACTTGATATAAGGTTTCACTCTCTTTTTGTACAAAGTTTGAGATTTGTCTCTTGAGGTTATTGGTCTTATTGGTTGGGAAATACTTTTGGAAGAAAGCTTGTGTTATCTCATCCGAACTACCTATATATCTAGGCCTTAACGAGTACAACCAAACCTTGGCATTATCCTTAAGCGAAAAGCGAAAAAACCTAAGTTTGACGGTGTCTGACATATCAGCCCTACTTTGAAAGGTTGCTACTACTTCCTCAAATTCCCTAATATGGACATAGGGGTTTGCATTCTCTAATCCATGGAAAGTTGGTAGCAATTGGATCATGCTCGACTTAAACTCAGGTTGTTGAACATTAGGGGGAAACGTGATACAAGATGGTGTGGCCGTTTGGCTAGGGTGCAAGTAGTCTTTAAGTGTCCTAGCAACATTCTCATTATTATTGTTGGCCATGTTAACAAAATTCTCTAAATTCTCGTTTGGGTGTGCACTCTGATTTGATCTAGGCGAGCTTTCACTATCGGACATGGAAAAAGAGGGTAACTCTATTTCGGGTCTTTTAATGAATCTACCTCGCTTATCTCTAAGTCTACGCATACACCGAAGGAATTAGAGGGGGGACAAATAAAGAAAACAAAATAAAATCAAAACAGAAAATCAAAACAAAGAGAAAAGAACAATGTTACTGTCTTGTCTCAAAGTTGACAATCTTCCTTGAAATTAAGTGTAGTCTCCGGCAACGGCACCAAAATTTGATAATGCTCAAACTAACACCCGATTATTATGTATAGCTAAGATGTCGATCCTATGAGGAAAGCGAACTACAAGAGAAATGTAAACCTTAACACCAAACAATAAAGTTCAAATAAGAAAATCTGAGTTTTACGAATAAAATTATATAAGAGAATTGTGAAAATATGATGGAGAATTCAATAAAGAAATAACAAAGTTCCAGGAATCCTTACTAAGTTCACTGCCTTATTCCTATCTTGACTCAAATGTTTTATCTCAATTACTAGTTTCATATCCCAAACAAGCAATTAGTAAATATTCAATCAAAGCACATAAATACCCTAATGTAATTACCATAAATTACTCTTTAATTCCAATTCAAACACACAAGATCTATCTTATAAATTATCAAGAAGTGACAATATATTTCAATAATAATACTACAGTAATGGACAATCCTATAAGATAGATCTACCGAAATCAATTGCATCTAACAACTTTGACATAGGAAAAACTTGATAGACTTATATAGAGAAGAAGAATGAAATCACCGGATTAAGAAAATCTAAGAGTAGAAAAACATAAATTGCAGCTGTCACATGAATTCAAATCCTTCTTATTTAATCAAAGAGTAAATCATAAACAATGTTTAACAATCAATCCATACAACTGAATCAAAGATAGAAATAAGAACAACTACACCTAGAAGGTCATCCTTTCGCCTTGCTTGTAGTTTAGTTGAACAAAAGTCCATCATTGATCACCTTAAGGAAGAAGAAGATGGAAGCTCTCTCAATAAAAAAACTCCCCCCCCCCTTTCAGCAAACCTTAAGTGTTCTATTAATACCCTAGAAGGTTCAAAGGCATTTTCGGGTGAAAGAAAAAAATCATTAAAGTCCTAAAAAGGTTGAGAGAAATTGTAAACTAAAAACAGAGAAATTGCGTCTGTACAGCGACACAGAACAGGGGCACCGTGGCACAACTGTAAGAAACGCTCCCGCGCCACGATGTAAACCATGCCTCGCCGCGGCACGGCCACCTGAACACAAATTCTCAATGATGCGTGTGGCCGTGGCCCAAATCATCCGTGGCGCGGCATAAAACCCTAAAAATGGGTTTTCTTCATTTTATCCTTCCGAAACCATTCCTTAACTCCGACATGCATAGAATCTTCATGCTTTAATCAACATTAGCTTTTTCATCTCTTTTAAACCCAAAATACCTGAAAATGCACCGAAATAAATCAAGATACCAAGAATGACACTTAAGAATTATTAAGGCATAAATGTGTAATCCAGCCCTAAATCAATCCTAAATGCTAACAAATAAACACTAGAAAGGATGCATTTTTTGACTCTCATCATTGGTTCTACTTGATTTTTTCTATTAGGTTCACACAAGGTGGGAGAATTACTATATTCCGTTTATTTGATTCAGTTTCTCTCTCATCAAAAGTGGTATTAGAGCACAGGTTGTTGAATTATTTTTCTTGTGTTGAACGATCGAGACTAATACAAGTAGAATGATCAATTTGAATGGATCAAATTATCATGTTTGGAAAGCAAAAAAGGAAGACTTTATCTATGTGAAGGGTTATCATCTACTAGTATTTTCTATTGAGAAATCCAATGATAAGACCGATGCAAAATAGAATTTGCTTCATAAGCAAGTGTGTTGGTACATTAGATCCCCTTAACTTACACTTGTTAGGCTCTTTGTTTATCTATTTTAGTAGATTCTACTTTGTTTTTGTGTTTTCTATGTTTTTCATAGGTCTTTGAAGAAAATGAGACATTTTAGAGCTCTAAGGAATAAAAAGTAAAAATCTGCAAACCAGCAAGGTGCGCTCAAGCGCACCTCTCTTGTGATCGAGCGCACAGGCACTCGATCGCACCCTTAGAAAGCTCAAGTGCAGACCCATGTGATCGAGCGCACACACACCAGAGGCGGCAGAGCCAGATTTGGAAAGAAGTCTCCGGACCTTAAATTGAAAATTAGGGTTTTGGAGAACCCTTAGAGCCCTATATATAGACTTATAAAACACAGAAAACATACTTTGGATTTTATCTTTTGATTTTACTTGAAGTTGTAAGCTTTGGAGAGGAATTGACAACTCTTCTCCACAGTATTCTTCGGGTTTTATTTTTCTATTTAGTTTAGTTATGGTTGTAATGTTCAGAATACTTAGCATGTGTAACTAAACCCTAGTAAGAGCTTGGTTGAAGCCCTAATTATGTTTAACCAATAATTCAATATTGGTACCTTTGCAATATTTATGTTGTGATTCTTGATTTGATTAATTCATGTTTTTATCTAAATTCCTCATATGTGTGTGTCTAATCAACGTATGCTTGTGGTACGGATTAGTTAGTTAAATCAATTTGGATGACCGAGTCCTGGGTTTAACAATAGTAACAAAAGATATCTTATCCGGATTCTTAGGTTAATGAACAAGGGAAACCGGGAGCCGACCAAGCCCTAGATCTCGTGTGGTTGTCGATTTCCACAGACCTTATGCTCTCTTAAGGAACAACTCAGTATACGCCATGCTGAATCCCTTAAGAGAAAAAAGAGTTAGAATATACACCATGCCTAACTCATTGCATAGGGAAATCAGTAGCCTAAGGAGTGGACCAAGCCCTTAGGTTGACAACCAGTAGGTATTAATAGCATGAGTAGAGCATTGGCTTATTGTTTTGTTGGGGTAGCATGATTATTGGTGAATATCAAGTCCCTACACCTCTATCATTATTATTAATCTAAAAATCAATATTTATTTCTATTAATTTTTACATTGTGAAACTAATTCTAAAACGAAATTTACCAATCCCTGTGGAGATGATCTCCTATTTTGCACACTATGCTACTATTGACCTTGTGCACTTGCAAGTAAAACAAGTTCAATTATTTGCTTATTAAATTAGGCAGATAAACACACAACAAGTTTTTGGCGCCGTTGCCTAGGATTGCTCTAAATTTCTTTTTAGAATTATTTTTTTTTATTTTTAGTTTATTTTATTCTATTTTATTTTTATCAAAAATCTAAAAAATTTAAAGTTTTTGTTTTCCACATCTATTTTGTTTCATCAAAAACCTAATATATTTTTCTTTTCGTTTCTGTTTCAGGCACTACAGCAGAAGCTCTCTGTGACACTGCGCTCGAGCACAACACCTTGTGCAATCGAGCGCAATACTGTGCGATCGAGCGCATCTCCTCTACAATCGAGCGCATTTGAGGTAGAGGCTACCCGAGCAGCAGTACTGAACTGTTGCACTGAAGCAATTTTCACTGATTCATGTAAGGGCTTCGATCCAAGCATCCAACTTTCTTTCCCCTCGATACAGAGCTTGAGCAGACCATTCAACGAAGGCTTAGAGAAAACTCTGAGGAGGTAAAAGAAGAATTCGAGGAAGAAGCATCAATGGCGGAATAGCTAGAAAACCAACAACCACCTGAGAGAAGACCGATAAAGCAATCCTTCATCCTAAAGAACATCGACTAGCCATCATGCATTGCGTATCAACTTGAGGCGGAAGGCAATTATTACATATCTTCATAGATACTCAGTGCATTGACTCACTTTAGGGGTACACCTAATGAGGATCCACACTTGCACCTTTTGGAATTTTTTGATCTCTGCAAGTTCCAGCACATCCAGGGTCTAGACTAAGAAGGAATCAGGTTAATTCTTTTCCCCTTTTCCTTAAAAGATAATGTTAAATTGTGGTACAATTCATTGCCTGCAGTTTCTATCCATACTTAGGAAGAGTTAGCTAGCAAGTTCTTAAGAAAGTTTTTCCCAGCCTAAAAGACAAGGCAAATGAGGAAGAAGATTCAGTCTTTCCAACAGAAGGATGGAGACCTATTGTTTGAGGCATGGGAACATTTCAATGAGCTACTACTCAAATGCCCACATCACAACCTACCTCAAGATGAGCTGGTACTAGCTTTTTATGAATATCTAAATGACATGAATAAAGGTATTGCTGATTTAGGTTATGGAGGTGTGCTGATGGAGAAGAGCAGTGAAGAAGCCATAGAGTTGTTTGAGACATTGAGTGAGCACACCCAACAATTCTCATCCAGAGGGAGACAAGGAGTAAAGAGCAAGGGCATGTATAAAGTTAATTTAATTGGTAGAATTCCAATTTAGATGGCTGCTATAGAAAGGAAGCTAGATATGCTTGTAAAAGCCATGACTGCTCAGAACACCTCACCAAGTCCACAAGCTACATCACTCCAGGTATGTGCTATATGTTCTCATTTTGATCACACTACTGAAACTCGCCCTTTGTATTCATTTGCAGATCAAGAGCAAGCGAACTATGTGGGACCGAACAACTATCCTCCCAAGAACAATCCTTATACAACTACCTACAATCCTGGATGGCGAAACCACCCCAAATCCACATGGAACAACAATAAAAATGCCTTAGACCTTCAAGAACAGCAAAAGAACTCTCACCAAGTAGCCCAAAAAGTTCTAGAATCAAAGACAAATGACCTAGAGAGTATTGTAAGGAAGCTGATAATGTCACAAGAACAGTTTATGGTAGAAGGAAGGCAAATTCAAACTGAGCAAAGACAAACAATTGCAAAGCATGAGCAAACTGATGAGTCTTAAATATTGCATATTTTAGACCCTTAACTTATATTTGTTATGCTCTTAGTTAGTAGTATTTCACTTTATTTTATGTTTTTTTTTGTGTTTTGTGTATTTTTACAGGTTTGTGGAGAAATTGAAGCATTTCAGGAGATGTGAAGCTTCAGGAGACATTGCGATCGATCGCACAAGATATGCGATCGAGTGTACCTGCGCTCGAGTGCACTTGCTTACGAACGAGCAAGGTCAACATCCCACATCGAAATAGTTGCTGTTCAGTGCGTCTGCGATCGATCGTAACAGACATGCGACCGAGCGCACATGCGATCGTGCGCATAAGACATGCGATCGAGCACACATGCAATCGATCACACCATTGTGCAATCGAGCGCACTCAGGCCAGTATCCCACATCGAATCTGAAACCTGCAGTGCTCCGAGACTTCCCCTATATAAACACCATCTGGCCTCATCATTCAATGTACAATTCCTGAGCCACTTTTATTTTGTTTTGCTAAGGGACTAGCAAAATATAAGTTTGGGGGTATTTGATGAGTCTTAAATATTGCATATTTTAGACCCTTAACTTATATTTGTTATGCTCTTAGTTAGTAGTATTTCACTTTATTTTATGTCTTTTTTGTGTTTTGTGTATTTTTACAGGTTTGTGGAGAAATTGAAGCATTTCAGGAGATGTGAAGCTTCAGGAGACATTGCGATTGATCGCACAAGATATGTGATCGAGCGCACCTGCGCTCGAGCGCACTTGCCTACGAACGAGCAAGGTCAACATCCCACATCGAAATAGTTGTTGTTCAGTGCGACTGCGATCGATCGTAACAAACATGCGATCGAGCGCACAGGCGATCGTGCGCACAAGACATGCGATCGAGCGTACATGCGATCGATCGCACAATTCTACGATCGAGCGCACTCAGGCTAATATCCCACATCGAATCTGAAACCTACAGTGCTCCGAGACTTCCCCTATAAACACTATCTGGCCTCATCATTCAATGTACAATTCCTGAGCCACTTTGGTGTTTACCGGTGGACGTCCGCTAGCATTCTAGTGGATCCCGAAGGCATTGCTACCACGAGGGGAAGCGCCGCCTGTCAGCGAGTGGAATTTCTCCCATGTAAAGTTGTTTATTTATTTCTTTATATTCAGTTTTTTAGTTTAAATGTTTAGCACTTTTTATTATAGTTTTATAGTTATGAGTGGCTAGACTCTTCAGTTAAGGTTGAAGATGAAGCCCCGCCGTTGTTTGGCGTAGTAGTTCAGATTTGCTTGTACAAATCTGACAATTTTTTGTATAAAATGTTCTGGCAATTATTTGAGTTAATCTTATAATTGATTGAGTTTAAATTGTCTGTTGGATATTCTTTGTGTTTTATCTGATGGATACATTGAATGCCTTTCGATTAAATTGGATTTCCTTTGTGATTTGTTAAGAGCGGATACATTGGATGCTTTTGGTTTAGTTGGGATATTATTTGTTTTTGGTCTTATAGTTGGATTCATGGAATGTTTTGATAGGCTATATTTTTAGAATATATATGCTTAACTTCGAGCGGGGGGGGGGGGGGGGGGGGGGCGGAGTCGAAAACCTTAGTGCTTTTTATTATTAGTTTTAAAATCAACTTAGTTTAGTTTTAATTTATTTTGCAATATCATTCTGAAATTTGGAACTAGGTTAAGATAAGATTAGTTTAGATTAAAATTTTATTTTCTCAATGCAATTCCTTGTGGATTTGACCTCGCACTTGCACAATGCTATACTACAAACGACTCGTGTGCTTGCGAGTAAATTAAAACTCACAACAAAAATCATCCAAAGACTAGAAGTACAAATGGGCCAAATGGCTAAGGAGCTAAGTGGACGAAAGCAAGGAGAATTTCCAACTGAAACAATGCCTAATCCTGGAGGATATCAGCAACTGAAGGCCGTTACAACTCTCAGAAATGGTAAGATCATATGAGTTAATGAGCCAGCACAAGCATCTCCAGCTAAGCCATCCACATCCAAGGTAAGTGAAATGGAGAAGTGGAATGCATCACCCTTCCCTCAAAGGTTAGTAAAGCCAAAGAAAGATAAATTGCTTGATATTTTTGAAACTTTGAGAAAAGTAGAAATTAACATTCCCTTGTTAGATGCAATTAATCAAATTCCTGCTTATGCTAAATTGTTAAAAGATTGTTGCACTAATAAAAGAAAGTTTCAGGAGCATGAAACAGTGGCTCTAACTGAAGAGGTAAGTGTGGTGTTGTTAAGAAAACTACCACCAAAGGTAAAAGATCTAGGTAGTTTTTCCATTCCCTGTAGGATAGCTGACAAGTTTTTTGAGCATGCATTATTGGATTTAGGAGCAAGTGTCAATTTGCTACCATATACGGTAGTTGAAAAGCTAGGTTTGGGGGAGCTTCAACCAACCTCCATCACTTTGCAATTGGCAGACAGAAGCATAAAAAGACCAAGAGGTATTCTTGAGGATGTCTTGGTAAAGGTAGGTGAATTTAGTTTACCTGCTGATTTTATTGTACTAGAAATGGAACAATCTTCTATGCCATTACCTCTGCCCATCATCTTAGGAAGACCCTTTATGAGAACTGCTAATACAATAATTAATGTGAAAAAGGGTATTTGATTACGCCAAAGGAATAACGCGGTAGTTGTAGCATAGCTTTGGGGTGTCGATTCCACAAGGAGACAAATTAAAAGAATAGTAGAAAGAACAAAGAAACTAAAGAACAATATTGAATGATTGATGGAGAACAAAGATTAATTTTTGAATGCAAAGTAAAGTAAAACGTCGAGAATCCCTTGCACAAATATGGTATTTTAACTATTCTTAATTCATTAAATAACTGAATTGGGAATTCACTTCCCAATTCTTAATCGGAAGATGTAAATTTATAAACCAAGATTAAGCCAAATGTAACCCTTTGAAAAATCATTCACCACTTTTAAAATACGTAAATTATTATCACTATTAAGAAAATCCAATGACGACAATATACTCAGGAAGTGATATTGCGAAAAAAAAAACTAAATCAATATAGATAAATAATTAATCCAAACATAATCAAAGAGCTAAACCATTCAATAGAAAAAGCATGACCGAATCTATAAACAGAATAAATTCTAAGATTATTCAGAAAAGAAAATATCACCAATGAATTGCAAATGTTAAAACAAAAGAGTTTTAGTAATTGAAACTCAAATACATAAATCAAAAATAAATAAAAATGCCATTAACTGTGCAAGTTCATCCCTAGCCTCACTTGAGACTTTAGTTACCCATAAATATAATGGACAACAAAAATCTCAAGGGAAAGATTTGATCTCACTGTGAGCATCCCTCATTGGTAGCAAAGCCTTGGAGATTCCCCAGCTTACCCTCCAAAAGTCCTCCGAATTGCTCCCAAAATCCCTCCAGATCTGCTCCCAGATGATCCTCAAAGCTGAAGTGGAGTGGGCCTTTTATAGGGAAACTCCAAGAGTGCATTGTGTTTCCAATTCGATGTGGAATACTGCCCGAGTGCGCTCGATCACAGCTTGGTTTGCTTGAGTGCAGCATGGTGTGCTACAAAGTATTTCTAAATAATGTGGGATATCAAAGTACGCACCTGCGCTCGATTGCAGGTCTGGTGCGCTCAAGCACACTAGGCATCTTCCAGCTTGACCTTTGTCTACTAAAACTACCATAACTTTCTCTAGAAAAATCATTTTGTGAAATTCTCAACTGAAACTGGATGATACTTGTTGGATAAACACTTTAACGGCTTGTAAAAATGTAAATTAAGGGGCTAAAAGCACTTGGAAAGGAGTTTCACTAAATTGCCAGAATTGCCTGTACAGATCAATCATCTTTGCAAATTAAAATGTATTGATACAAGAAGAACCAGGATATGAGCCATATATTCTTAGAAAGATCCAGATGTTTATTTTCTGAAGAATTTTACGGTTCATAAAAACGATTTTTCTAGAGAAAGTTATGGCAGTTTAAGTAGACAAAGGTCAGGCTGTGCGGGCTGTGCGGGATTTCAGCGTGAAGGCTTAAATCTCACATCCCACATCGGTTGGAAACACATTTCTATATCCCACATCCCACATCAGATTGGAAACACATTACACTCGTGGTATTTACCTATATAAGACCTACTCCACTTCAGCTTTGAGGATAATCGGAGAATCTGAGATCATCTGAGATCATCAGAAAGTGAATCCAGAGGGCTCTTAGAAGGAATCTGAAGTACTTTTGGAGAGCAAGCTGAGGAATCGCCAAAGCTTTCACTACCAAGGAGGGAGATGATTGTTGAGAGGTCGGAGGTAACTCGAGGACACATGAGCCCCATGGCCAGCTAGTCTCCAAGCAAGGCGAAGGGATGAATCCCTAGGTGTAGTTGTTCTTATTTTCCTTTATTTGATTCAGTTGTAGTTTGGTATTATTTTCATTAAACATTGTTATGTTTTATTCTTTAATTTAATTAGTAGATTTCTTATTAGTCCGATGATTGCATGCTTCTTTTCTATGTAAGTCTAGTCATGCTCTTCTTATGTGTATTTGTTTAGGTGTGATTGAGTCCGGTAGATTTCTTTTATAGATTTGTCCATTGCTGCGATATTTTCATTTAGATATATCGTCATCTTTTGATAATTTATAAGTTAGGTCATGTGTGCTTGAAAGTAAAGAATAATTCATATCAATTACATTAGGGTTTATACATGCACTTTAATTGAATATTTGCCGATTGCCTATTTGGGATGTGAAACTTGCAATAGAGATAAAAACAACTGAATCAAGTTAAGATTAGGGCAACAAACCTAGTGCCACTGAAAGCACAAATAGGTCACGACCTATAGGGAACCCAAATGGTGGTGGAATTTACCATCTTAGGGAAGAGGATAACTTTAAGGCCAAGGTCGAGATGCTCACTAGGGAACTAGTGGTGTTAAAGATTAAAAGCTCAAAGCCAACACAAGTAGCTAATCATGCAGCGTCTGTGAAACCATGTTTTGTATGTGGCGGGGTAGATCATCTTGCCCAAGAGTGTCCCATATTTGCTGAGATGAGAGGGATGTATAAGGAACAATGTAATGCCTTAGGCATGTACAAGAAGTCTTTGACACCCTTCTCTGATACTTATAATCCGGGATGGCGAAATCACTCCAATTTCAGCTGGAAGTCTGAAAATCAGCAGCTTGCACAACCCCCTGCACCATATCTTGAACCATATCATGCACCCGTGTCTTCTAGGAGTTCTTTAGAAGACACTTTACATGCTTTTATTGAAGCACAGGGGAAGACTAATCAAAAGCTTGAATCTTTAATTGTGCAGGTTATTGAAGAACATAAAGAGATAAAGAGCCAAGTGTCCAAGTTAATGAGCTACTTGAGTGTGGCTGAGCGAGGTAAGTTCCCTTCTCAAGCTCAGTCCACATCTTATGGCCAGCACCTGGTGCAACATAATGTGAAGGAGGTGAATGCCATTGAGACAGTAAGGGGTAAGTTATTACGAATCCCAACAACGAAAAAATCAGAGGATGTGGACGAAAGCCACCAAGCATACATGATGGACTCATTCATGGAAAAGGTCCAGCACCTTAATCCATTGGAGTCCACCCTCACCCATGGCTTCACAAGAGCATATGTCGAGCCAGAATTTGCGGATGTTACTGATGACATCCTTGAGGCCTCTCAAAAGCATACAAGCACCGAATTTGGCAATGAAGCAGTGGCTGGTGCATTCAACCTATGTTTTTCTAGGAGGGAATAAGGGCGTCTAGCTAAAGACGTAAAACTTAGCGCTCATGGGAGGCACCCCACAGCATATCCATTTACTATTATTGTTTTTCTTTCTTGTTTATTATTCGCATTTTTTTTCTTCTGTTTTCCAGTATTAACTTGGTATTTCATTTTCAAGGAAAAATATACAAAGTAGTTCAAATGGTGGAGCACAATTTTCAGCTTCTGTGCACCTTTGGCTACAAGGGGAGTCTCCTTTACTCTTTCTTTTACATTAAGGTCAATGCAATTTTTAAGTTGGGGGTGGAGGAAACGCATCTCTTTGTTTCCATATTCTTTATTTCCATACATTTTTTTTAAACACGTCTATTTGTTTCCATATTCTTTATTTCCTTATTTTTTTTTTCTCTTTTTCCATTGAACTCCTTGGTGTCATTTTCCTTTTTGTTTGTTTCTAGCATGCTTGTTGTTGGCCTTAGAGTTAATAAACATGTCAATGATATGAGCTTAACTGAGATAGCAGATAGCATGTAGAAGAAGTTAAATCTTGCTTCGGTTTGAAATTAATTTAAGTATCAATCTTCATTTGGTTTGAGACTCTAGTTTGTGGTAAGATTGTATGATTAGTCTTAAACATTTAGAGAAATTTTATGTGTGATTGTGTTTATGAATACTTTTGCGGTCTTGACAAGCTCTAGAACTTACTTGATAATCACTTAAGGCAAATTCCTAGAATACACACTACTTAGGATATAATATAGGCCATTTTTGAACCGTTTGAGCCTTTCAAACCTACCATGACTATATTTATCACTAGTCACCTATTTGAGCCTTTTCTTGAAAAGAAAAATTGAGCCTTGTTTCTTTTGATAAACCATTTACTTACTTTTATGAGCCTAAAAATATTTTATTCTTATCTTTCTTTTAAAAGAACTTAGTTATACACATGTTGTGAGAAGCACTTAAAAGGAGTAATGGTAAAAATATCACTACCACAAACCAAGTACATTAAAGGAGATAAGTTGGGGGTTGTGGAAAAAAAATGAATTATGGCAAAGAAAGAAGAAAGAAAGAAAAGAAAAAAAATGGTGATTTGTTGAAAGAAATGCTCGAAAAATGGTTGAAAGAGTTGGGTGTTGAAGTAAAGGTTATCAAGTGCTTAAAGTGATTGTGTTTAAAGCTAAGAGATTGAGTTCTTTTACTTGTGAATCCTTTCCGTTCTTCCTTAGCCTTTACCTTAGCCTAACATTACAAGCTTATTAAAGACCTTTTGATCCAATGTAGTGTGATTTTTCTACAATAGTGGAGAGTGATTTGAAAAGTGAGCCTATCGAGCTTGTTTTTGTGATTGATGTCACGTAATTTATTATGTTTTTAGAGGCCAAACTTGTATTCATGAATGTTATGCATAAAATCATTCAGGTGTTCGGATTAAAGATTTGTGGTAAGATGGATGTTAAGAGTCAATAACGATTTTAAGATTGATATTTGGATTACTTTTGGATTTGGGTGAAATTTAATGATTATTTGTGCCGTGTGTTATGTGTAATTTTTGAGACAAAATATAATTACTTTTGGTTAACACTAATATTGCTTTTCATTTACTTTGATTCCCACCGTAGAATTCATCTCTTGTCTTCGCTTGAATTGATAGGGACTAGCAATAAGCTAGTTGGGCGTTGTGATGAGAGTCATAAAATGCATCTTAACAGTACTTAATTGTTATCATTTTAGGGTTGATCTAGGTTTTAATTGCACTTTTATACGTTAACAACTCTAAAGTATCATTCTTGGATCATTGATCTATTTCGGTGCATTTTTAGGTACTTTAAGCTCAAAAGATGAGGAAAAGTTATCATTGCTTGAGGTACAAAGACTCGAGGCATATTGGAGTGAAAGAATGCTGCCGGCACTGAAAAAAATTTTCACTAAATTGCCACAATTTCCCGTGCAAATCAATCATCTTTGCAAATTAAACTGTTTTGATACAAGAAGAACTAGGAGATGAGCCATATATGCTTAGAAAGATCCGGAAGTCCATTTTCGGAAGAATTTTACGGTTCATAAAAATAATTTTTCTAGAGAAAGTTATGGCAGTTTAAGTAGACAAATGTCAGACTGTGCGGGCTGTGAGGGATTTCAGCGTGAAGGGCATGTGAAGGCTTAAATCCCACATCCCACATCGGTTGGAAAAACATTTCTATATCCCACATCAGATTGAAAACACATTGCACTCATGGTATTTGCCTATATAAGACCCACTCCACTTCAGCTTTGAGGATAATCGGAGAATCTGAGATCATCTGAGATCATCAGAAATCCAGAGGGCCTTTAGGAGCAATCCAGAGGGCTCTTAGGAGGAATCCGGAGTAATTTTGGAGGGCAAGTTGAGGAATTGCCGAAGCTTTTGCTACCAAGGGGGGAGATGATCGTTGAGAGGCCGGAGGCAACTCGAGGACGCATGAGCTCCATGGCTGGCTAGTCTCCAAGCAAGGCGTAGGGATGAATCCCTAGGTGTAGTTGTTCTTATTTTCCTTTATTTGATTCAGTTGTAGTTTGGTATTATTTTCATTAAACATTATTATGTTTTATTCTTTAATTTAATTAGTAGATTTCTTATTAGTCCGATGATTGCATGTTTCTTTTCCATATAAGTCTAGTCATGCTCTTCTTATATGTATTTGTTTGGGTGTGATTGAGTCTGGTAGATCTTTTTTATAGATTTGTCCATTGCTGCGGTATTTTCATTTAGATATATCGTTTTCGTTTGATAATTTATAAGTTAAGTCATGTGTGCTTGAAAGTAAAAAATAATTCATATCAATTACATTAGGGTTTATACATGCGCTTTAATTGAATATTTGTCGATTGCCTGTTTGGGATGTGAAACTTGCAATCGAGATAAAAACAACTAAATCAAGTTAGGATTAGGGCAACAAACCTAGGGAGGATTTCTGGAACCTTTTTGTTTCTTTATTATATTATCCATCAATTATTTACACTATTTTGATACAATCAACAATTCAGATTTTGTCACTTTAACTTTTATCATTTGTGTTGAGGTTTACACCTTCTTTTGTAATTAGTTTGTTTCCCTATGGAATCGACACCCCAAAGCTGTACTACAGTACCACGTTATATTTTGGGCGTGATCATGGATTGTCAAATAAAGGATCTAAAAAGTTTGGTTATGGCTCTAGCACAGGCTTACAAGAAAATCTACCTAAAGCGTCTCAATATCTGGGCATGCAAGGCCACAAAATAATAATAATAAATAAATAATACTATAAAAAGAAATAAGAGAATAAATAAATAAATAAATAATGCAGCAAGCTAAAAGAAGGAACGAAGTTACCGCCTTTACAACTGCTGAAAAGAAAAACTATCTAGCAATTCTTCTACCATCTCCCCGGCAACGGTGCCAAAATTTGGTTACGCCCAAAGAATAACACGGTAGTTATAGCACAGCTTTGGGGTGTCGATTCCACAGGGAGACAAATTAAAAGAATAGTAGAAAGAACAAAGAAGCTAAAGAACAATATTGAATGATTGATGGAGAACAAAGATTAATTTTTGAATGCAAAGTAAAGTAAGGTAAAGCGTCGGGAATCCCTCGCACAAATCTGACATTTTAATTATTCTTAATTCATTGAATAACTCAATTGGGAATTCACTTCCCAATTCCCAATCGGAAGATGTAATTTTATAAACCAAGATTAAACCAAATGTAACCCTTTGAAAAATCATTCACCACTTTTAAAATACTTAAATTATTATCACTATTGAGAAAATCCAACGACGACAATATACTCAGGAAGCGATATCACAGTAAAGAACTAAATCAATATAGATAAATAATTAATCCAAACATAATCAAAGAGCGAAACCATTCAATAGAAAAAGCATGACTGAATCTATAAACAAAATAAATTCTAAGATTATTCGGAAAAGAAAATATCACCAAGGAATTGCAAATGATAAAAAAAAAGAGTTTTAGTAATTGAAACTCAAATACATAAATTAAAAATAAATAAAATACCATTAACTGTGCAAGTTCATCCCTAGCCCCACTTGAGAATTTAGTTACCCATAAATATAATGGACAACAAAAATTTCAAGGGACAGATTTGATCTCGCTGTGAGCATCCCCCCTTGGTAGCAAAGCCTTAGAGATTCCCCAGATTGCCCTCCAAAAGTCCTCTGGATTGCTCCCAAAAGCCCTCCAGATCTGCTCTCAGATGATCCTCAAAGCTGAAGTGGAGTGGGCCTTTAATAGGGAAACTTCAGGAGTGCAATGTGTTTCCAATTCGATGTGGGATACTGCCCGAGTGAGCTTGATCGTAGCTTGGTGTGCTCGAGTGTAGCATGGTGTGCTGCAAAGTATTTCTAACCAATGTGGGATGTCAAAGTGCGCACCTATGCTCGATCACAGGTCTAGTGCACTTGAGCGCACTAGGAATCTTCCAGCTTGACCTTTGTCTACTAAAAATGCCATAACTTTCTCTAGAAAAATCATTTTTAGGAGCCGTAAAATTCTCCAGAAAACAGACTTCTGGATCTTTCTATTCATATATGGCTCATCTCCTAATTCTTCCTGAATTAATATAGTTTAATTTGCAAAAATGACTAATCTGTATGGGCAATTCTGGAAATTTAGTGAAACTCCTTTCCAAGTGCTTGTGAACCTGTAAAACAATGAAAAACAACTCAAAGGAACAAATTCCTAAGCTAACAAATATAAGTTAAGGGGCCAAAATATGCAATATTTGGCATTCATCAGTATTGTAAGTATGACGATAAATGGTGAGACAATAGAATTTAAGATATTTGATGCATTGAAATTACCCCAAGATGATAATGATGATGAATCTTTTAATGAACATATGATGCAAAGTGTTGTCGAGCAAGCTTTTCAGGTCTATCACACTGATCCATTGGAGGCCACCCTCACCCATAGCTTCACAAGTTCGGATGTTAAGCCAGAATTTGAAGATATTACTGATGACATCATTGAAGCTGTGCACCTTCTTGAAGCCTCTCCAAAGCATCCAAGTAAGTTCACTCCTCCGTTTGAAACTCTTGAGCATACTAATACTACTTTTCTCTCATCTATTGTCTAGGCACCAAACTTGGAATTGCAGCAGTTGCCAGCAAGAAATCAGACATTCACAATACATAGACACAGAGTCACACCACACTCTGAAATTACAGTGCAACTAAGAGATGAAGATTTAGTGCTCCAGACTGTCCAGTATACAGCAGCAACAAGAACACGTGAGCTAAATGCGGGGGATTTTAGGTACTCTCTTCCAAAAGATTAGCACTGAAGCTACTGTAAAGTGCGTTTGAGCACTCCAGACTTGATATATATGTAACTCAAACGCCTCTATTGAGGTCAGTGGTATTGAGGCCACTGAGTACGGAGGTTGAGACCTTGTTAAAAATGCTGCCCATAGCTTCAATTCACTGTCGCCCATAAGCTGTTCGTTAAAAATACTCAGTGAAAGACCAGCAGTGAGAGAGGTGCTGGCTGAAGACGTAAAACTTAGTGCTCATGAGAGGCACTCCACAGTATATCCTTTTTATTATAGTATTTTATTTTATTTTTCGTATTTTTATTTAACTGTTTATTATTCATATTTCTTGTTTTCTGGCCCAACATTTGTTTCTCTTTTTCAAGAACATAGTGCGTGCATCAAGTTCAAGTTTGAGGGCGTGCTACAAGCCATACCAGCCACCTAGTTCTCCATCCCCCAGATCAGATCCTTCCATGTCACTCACACATTGGGGACAATGTGTATATTAAGTTTGGGGGTAGGAGGAGACACATTCACACACTATGTCCCAGTTTTTTTTTAAAAAAAAAAAATAAATACATGTTCATTTTGTTTTGAAAATTTTGGTTGATTTAAAACAAATACGATAAAACTTCATTAGTACACTTAAAATCTAGAACACATAGCCTAGTAATAAGAATTTTAAAAGTTTAATTACCTACCTCAAGATACTTAAGAATTCACAAAGTTTGATCTGACACGAGCATATTAGCACACAATTGTGTGGGGTATGACATATAATTTTTATGTATATGTGTCCATGACCTAACTGTAATCGGATAACTTGTTAGAAGACCACTTTGGCATAGAAAAATAAAGAAAAATGTTTAAAGAGAAAATAAAGTGCTCCTAATGATCATTAAATAAACTTTCCACTGAGTGATTGGACCTCTTTCCTCAGTAAGTAGTGAGTGGTCACGTCAAAATGTGGGAATTATGCATATAATGATCATTAAATAAAGTTTCCACTGAGTAACTAGACCTCTTGCCTCAGTAAGCAGTGAGTGTTCACGTCAAAAGGTGGGAATTTCACTTGGCAGCATTAAGACCTGTTAGTTCCGTAGCCTTTTTTACTCGAATTAGTAAGTCCTTAGGGATGTTTTTACACTTAATGCCCTAAAACCATCTGGTTTGAAAGTTATTGGCTAAATACTCGCTACAAGGGTCAATTAGAAAGCTTAATGGAACTCAACATGGAAAAATATATATCACGGTGAAAGAAAAAAAGAAAAGAAGTAAAAAGTATGTTATTATTGTTCTGTTTGATAAGGAATTTGATGATGGTTTGGACACCGAAACACTATACCTTAGAATTATTTGGAAGCTTCATCTTTTATGTACTAATTCACCACAAACCAAATAAAACTTGCGATGCCTTAAACCAACCTTGGGTAAGTAACATGAACTTTTAAAATCTTTATTCATTGCAAAAATGTGTTTTTATTATAAGCTTATTCATGAACAATCATCATAGTTTTATGTGCAACCCAAATTTTTGGATATCATGAAGAATGAATTTATCTTTGATTTTGTTTTCATATAGTCTTTCATTTTGTATTGCTAAGGGACTAGCAATATGTAACTTTGGGGGTGTGATAAGTGCTTAAATAGTCATATTTAAGCCCCTTAACTTACACTTGTTAGGCTCTTTGTTTATCTATTTTAGTAGATTCTACTTCATTTTTGTGTTTTCTGTGTTTTTCATAGGTCTTTAAAGAAAAAGAGACATTTTGGAGCTCTAAGGAATAAAAAGTGAAGATCTGCAAACCAGCAAGGTGTGCTCCAGCGCACCTCTCTTGTGATCGAGCACACAGGCACTCATGCGCACACTTTGCGCTCGAGCACAGACCCATGTGATCGAGCGCACACGCACCAGAGGCGGCAGAGCCAGATTTGGAAAGAAGTCTCCGGACCTTAAATTGGAAATTAGGGTTTCGGGGAACCCTTAGAGCCCTATATATAGACTTGTAAAACATAGAAAACATACTTTGGATTTTACCTTTTGATTTTACTTGAAGTTGTAAGCTTTGGAGAGGAATTGACGACTCGTCTCCATAGTATTCTTTGGGTTTTATTTTTTGATTTAGTTTAGTTATGGTTATAATGTTCAGAATACTTAGCATGTATAACTAAACCCTAGTAAGGGCTTGGTTGAAGCCCCAATTATGTTTAACCAATAATTCAGTATTGGCACCTTTGCAATATTTATGCTGTGATTCTTGATTTGATTAATGCCTGTTTTTATTTAAATTCCTCATATGTGTGTGTCTGATCAATGTATGCATGTGGTATGAATTAGTTAGTTAAATTAATTTGGATGACCGAGTCCTGGGTTTAACAATAGTAATAAAAGATATCTTATCTGAATTCTTGGGTTAATCAACATGGGAAACCGGGAGCGGACCAAGCCCTAGGTCTCGTGTGGTTGTCGATTTCCACAGACCTTATGCTCTCTTAGGGAACAACTCAGTATACACCATACTGAATCCCTTAAGAGAGAAAAGAGTTAGAGCATACACCATGCCTAACTCATTGCATAGGGAAATCAGTAGCCTAAGGAGCGGACCAAGCCCTTAGATTGACAACTAGTAGGTATTCATAGCATGAGTAGAGCATTGGCATATTGTTTTGTTGCGGTAGCATGATTTGTGGTGGATACCAAGTCCCTACGCCTCTATCATTATTATTAATCTAAAACTCTATTTATTTCTATTAATTTTTACATTGTGAAACTAATTCTTAAACGAAATTTACCAATCCTTGTGGAGATGATCTCACATTTTGCACACTATGCTACTGTCGACCTTGTGCACTTGCAAGTAAAACAAGTTCGATTATTTTCTTATTAAATTAGGCAGATAAATGCACAACATGTATGATAATATGTTGAACCATGTTAGAGGAAAAACACATGCATGTACGTTATGGACCGAACTTAAGGAATTGTATGCTTAGAAGGATAGGAATAATAAGTTATTTTTTTATAAAACAAATGATGACTTTGAGATACCAAGATGGAACTACAATGATAGGTCACTTAAATGTATTTCAAGGAATTATTAATTAGTTGGCCACAATGGGTATTAAATTTGATAAGGAGATACAAGATTTATGGCTTCTTAGTACTTTACTGAACTTAAGGGAGACATTCATAACGTCTTTGTCTAATTCAGATCCATATGGTATTATCTCAATGGATTTGACTAAGAACAGTGTTTTAAATGAAGAGATAAGAAGAAAGTCACAAGGTTCCTCTTCACAGTCAGATGTTTTGATTACCGAGGCAAAAGGGAAGAGTAAGACTCGTGGTTCGATGAATAGAGGCAAGAGCAGAAGTAAGTCCAACAAGTTTGCAAATGTTGAGTGTTACCATTGTGGTCAAAAGGGGCATATTAAGAATATTACAGGAAGTTGAAGAGAGAGAACAAAAGAAGCCAAGGTGCATAAAAGAAGAAAGATGGTAATATTGATGAATTAAGTTATCGCCATCTATGAAGATTTTCTCATTACTTGTGATGATGATACAATAAATCTTATATGCCATGAGACAAATTGGGTGATTTATAGTGGTGCTTCCATTCATACTACATCTCGAAGGGATTTATTTACATCTTACATGCTCGATGACTTTGTGGTTGTAAAGATGGGGAATAGCGGCTTGGCCAAAGTGTCGTGCAAAAAATACACCTAATTTAATAAGCAAATATTTGAACAGTTTTACTTGCAAGTGCACAAGCTCAACAGTAGCATAGTGTGCAAATACGAGATCATCTCCACAGGGATTGGTGAATTTCGCTTTAGAATCAGTTTCGCAATATAAAATTATAGAAAAAATTATTGATTTGGATTAATAGTGATAAGAACATAGGGCTTTGATATCCACCACTAATCATATTTTCCCAATAAAATAATGTGCCAATGTTTTAGTCATGTCATGAATACCTGCAGTCGTCAACCTAAGGGTATGATGTATACTCCTTAAGCTTATTGATTTTCCTAAGCAACGAGTTAGGCATGGTGTATACTCTAACTCTTTTCTCTATTAAGGGATTTAGCATGGTCTATACTAATTTGTTCCTTAAGAGAGCATATAATCCATGAAAATCGACAAACACACAAGACCTAGGGCATGTTATATACTCCCAGTTTCCCATGTTGATTAACCCAAGAATCTGGCGTGGATTCTTTTTGTTACTATTGTCAGTCCCAGGACTCGGTCATCCAAATCGATCTAACGAACTAATCCATACCACATGCATATGTCGATCAAGCAAACACATATGAGGAATTTCAATAAAAAAAGGTATTAATCAAGTTAAGAATCATAACACAGCTATCACAAAGGCAACAATATTTATAAATGGAAAAACGTAATTAGGGCTTCAATCGAGCCCTACTAGTAAGTTAGTTACACATGGTGGTGATGTTAAACATATTTATAATGTAAACTAAAGAGAAAAGAATAAACCCGAAAAATACTACGGAGAGGAGTCATCAATTCGTCTCCAAAGCTTAAAACTAAAAAGAAGATCCTATTTCTGTGTTTTCCAAGTCTATTTATAGGGTCTTAAGACATCTAGAAACCCTAACTAGAAAAACAGAACCCTAACCCTACATTCCAAAACAGGTGCTGCATTTTACTGCATGGGTGTGCTTGATCTCATGTTGGTGCGCTAGAGTGCAAGGTTGCGCTCTAGCCTTCTTCTTGTGCGCACGAGTGCTGGTGCGCTCGATCGCACACTTCTGTGCTCAATCGCACTGTGTGTAGTTTCCAGCTCTTCCAGTTCTTGTTCTACAAACTAGATAATGCTACATTTTCTCCAATAACCTATAAAAACATAGAAAACAAAAAAAATGAAGTAAAAGAGAATAAAATACGTAAGCTAAGAGCTTAACAAATGCAAATTAAGGGGCTTAAATATAAATATTTAAGCACTTATCACAAAGTTTTCATTATAGGAGACGTCTATTTGGATACCAATAATGGCACAAGATTAATACTTAAAAATGTGAAACATATTCCTGATATCTATTACAATTTAATCTCTATAAGAATACTTGATGATGATGAAGGATTTCACAACACTTTTCATGATGGCAAATGGAAGCTCACCAAGGATGCTATGATTGTGGCTAGATGTGAGAAGTATTCAACACTATACTTGATGCAAACAAGTCTTTCCAAAAGCATTATCAATGCAGTGAAGAATAAGGATATAGTTGAGTTATGGCACAAGAGGCTTAGTCTCATGAATGAGAAAGGATTAACAGTATTGACCAAGAAGAAACTCTTATCTGGAATGAAGAATACACATTTGGGAAAATTCACTCATTGTTTAGCAAGGAAGCAGAATCGATTTTCACTTAGAAGATCCCTTTCTTCAAGAAAGTTGAATGTACTTGATCTGGTACATTTCAATGTGTGTGGTCCTATGAAGACAAAATCACTTGGTGGTTCTCTTTACTTTATGACATTCATTGATGATCATTCGAGAAAGATATGGGTCTACACCTTAAAGATAAAAGATCAAGTTTTAGATGTATTCAAGTAGTTTCAGGCCTTAGTTGAAAGAAAGATTAGGAATAAATTGAAATGTATCCGAACAAATAATGAAAGTGGGTATTCAGGACCATTTGATGATTATTGTAGAGAACAGGGTATTCAGCATGAAAAGACAACTTCAAAGATACCTCAGTTGAATGGTTTGGCTAAGAGAATGAACAGAACATTGGTTGAGAAAGTCATATGTTTGCTTTCATAGGCAAGGTTGCCAAGATCCTTTTGGGGTAAGGCTTTAAATACAATTGTATATGTGTTGAATCTCACACCATATGTTCCATTACTGTTTGATGTGCTAAATAGGGTCTGGACATGCAAGGATGTTTCTTATGATTACTTATGTGTCTTTTGATGCAAGACATTTGTGTATATCCTGAAAGACACGATAATATGTATTATTGGGTTATGGTCAAGATGAATTTGGCTACAAGTATTATGATTCAATTAAGAAGAAACTTGTTAGAAGCCGAGATGTTGTATTTATGGAAGATCAGACCATATAAGATATTGATAATACAAAATAAACAATGTCTAAATATAGTGATGATTTAATTGACTTGGATCCAGTTCCTCTAGAACAACACCAGAACATGTCGAGCATGAAGGTCAAAATGATCAACAAGGTATAGCTGATGTAGATGAAAATGCTCTCATACATGCTAAACGGATGATAATGCCTATGATCAGTTACTAGTACTAGAAACTCCACCTTTTGTTCCACTTAGGAGGTCTACCAGAGACTGATAACCTTACACGAGGTATTCTGCTAATGAATATGTATTACTGACTAACGGGGGAGAACTAGAGAGTTTTGAAGAAGCCATGGAAGGTGAGCATAAGAAAGAGTGGATTGAAACCATGTAGGATGAGATGAAGTCCTTGCATGAGAATAACACCTTTGAGTTAGTAAAGTTTCCTAAGGACAAAATATCTTTAAAGAATAGATAGGTATACAAGGTAAAGCAAGAAGAACACGCCTCAAGTCCAAGACACAAAGTTGGATTAGTTGTCAAAGGATTCAATCAAAGAAAGAGAATTGCTTTTAAAGAGATGTTATCTCTAGTCTTTTTTTTAAAGGGATTTAATCAAAGAGAGAGAATTGATTTTAAAGGGATTCAATCAAAGATGAAGCTTCCAAATAACTCAAACGTGTAGTGTTTCAGTGTCACAAAATTCATCGAATTTCCTATCAGAATGAACAATAATGGCATAGTTTTATTTCGTTTTTTTCTTTTATTATGAGTTTTTTTTTTTCGCCAAGTTTAGTTCCCTTAAGCTTTCTAATTGACCCATGTAGTGAGTGTTTAGCCAATGACTCCCAAACCAGATGGTTTTAGGGCATTAGGTGTAAAGACACCTCTAAGGACTTATTAACTCGAGTAAAAAAGGCTACGAAACTAACTGGTCTTAATGCTGCCAAGCAAAATTCCCACCTTTTGATGTGAACACTCACTGCTTACTGAGGCAAGAGGTCCAGTTACTCAGTGGGAAGTTTATTTAATGATTATTATGAGCAAAATTCCCACCTTTTGACGTGAACACTCACTACTTACTGAGGCAAGAGGTCCAGTTACTCAGTGAAAAGTTTATTTAATGATCATGCATTTTATTTTCTCTCTTTTTTTTTGTGCAAAATTTTTTTTTTCTATTTTTCTATGCCAAAGTGTTCATCTAACAAGTCATCCGGTTTCAACTAAGCCATGAGAACATATATATTAGAATTACATGTCATACCCCACACAATTATGTGTTCGTGTCATATTAGATCAAACTTGTGATTTCTTAAATGCCTTAAAGTAAGTAATTAAACTTTTAAAACTTTATTATTTAGACCATGTGTTCTAGATTTTAAGCTTACTGATAAAATCTTATTATAATATTCGTTTAGATAAACCAAAATTTTCAGAACAAAATGAACATATATTTATCTTTTCAATAATAACAAAAAAAACTGGGATAGTATGTGTGTGAGTGTGTCTCCTATACCCCCAAACTTAAACTACACATTGTCCCCAATGTGTGAATAACATGGAAAGATCTGATCTGGGAGATGAAGAACTAGTTGGCTGGCATGGCTCATAGCACACCCCCAAACTTGAACTGATGTACACACCTTATCCCTAAAAAATAAAAACGAAAGTAATACCAGAAAACAAAAGATACTTAATAGTTATAAAGATAAATACTAACAAGAAATGTAAAAAAATACTAAAAATAAAAGGATATGATGTGGGGTGCCTCCCATGAGCGCTAAGTTTTACATCTTCAGCCAGACGGTGCACTGCTCTCACTGCTTATCATCAGGTGGTGCAGATGATAAGGCACTAGGGGCAGAGGTAGTCGATCAAGAATGGCCTGGAACATCACCTTTTGCCTCATAAAACGTGCCTCCAAACCATCGATGCACTGATGCACTATTAAAGTAGCCTCTCAATCCTCCCATCGAATATCAGAGAGCTCACATCAAAAGGAGGACATCTCTTCGAGAATGTGCTGGTACTCAGTAGGTCCCATATTCGGATGGTCCTCCTCCCAAGTTGGGCTAGCTGTAGGATCTTTTGTCTCTAGGGTCATCTACTACCCTCTCTGCAGCTGGTCCCTGTCCCCGGAGTCCTCGAGGCATGTGTAACTGGCTCTATGTCCACTAAGCCTTCCCGAAGAAGGGGTGCTCCCTGACTGGTCCATCAATGGAGGAGCCTTTAATTCCTTTTTTCTTGAAGATGTAGCTGAAGAGGAACGGGAGTGGGAGCCCCCATACATTAGCTGTGGTGACCTGATGTGCATGGACGTGGTCTTAGAACTTATGTATCTGGCTCCAAATGATAGCAGGGATGGATTACTAGTGGCTTATATGGACTGCATATAATGCCTGTAAGAATTCGTCACACCTCTGGGTCTTATGCTACAATGGGCACACATTCTGCTGGAGAATGAAATCCATGAGCCAGAGTCGTGGAGGCAACTTGGACCGGCTCTCAGCATTGTTGTGCCGATCAACGTACTGCCCAGCACACATGTCCTTAATGATGGAGGGTAAGGGGAAGGACTCTGGCTGCTCATCTATATGGGCGTCCTCAGGAGGAAACTCATCAAAACAATGGAGGGCAGCAGCTATGTTTGAAGATGTCACATCGATGTACTTGCCTTGGACCAAGGACGACAAGACACCCGGCCTGCTGCATTCGAAAGACAAGTTCTCATAAAACTGGATCACGAACTAGGTGTAGGCAGTAGAACATACAAGCTTGAACAACCTCTTTAAACCTCAATGCTTGAACTCCTGAACTGCCTATTGAGTGGCTTCAAAGTCTTTGAAATCATTGTCAATGTTGAATGTGGTCTCGAATAAGATCTCCTTTTGTTCAAAGCTAGGCCAAGAGGACTGTGCACGGCTTCCCAAGGCATGGGAGGTAGAAGTAGTCAGCTTATTCATTTTGAATGAGGTTTTTGTAGAATTTGCACTCGATCTCAGTGTAGTGTGCTTGATTGTACTTTCTCTCTGTGCTCGATCACATTGTCCCATGCACTCGAGCGCACTATCAGATATATGACTGAGGCTTTTTATCGAACAACTTGTGGGTGACCTATAAACCAGTTTAAGAGGAACACTCCAAAAATGTTACAACCTCCTGCAAAGCACCCAAAACAACCACACAAGAAGAAAAATGAATTGTCTATGCAGTTTATTATGGTTAGAATGTAACAAAACCAAGTGGTATAGGGAAATGGTAATATAGATTTTAAGAAGGAAAGATATTATGGATGTGCGGTGCTTGCTCAGGGGAGCTGTGGTCGTATGGTGGGGAAGGTGGCGGTGTGTGGTGGTAAATGGGGTGGAATGCTGTGAGTGCAAAGAGTGTCTTGGCATGGGTGAGTTTAGCGAGTGCAGGAAGTTGGGTTAAGAGTGCAAAACTGAAATATGTGAGAGTGAAGATGAGAGGGTGCAACAGAATCAAATGACTTAAAACTAACACGTGACTCTCTGCCCTGAGTGCGCTCGATCGCACTTGTGCACAGGTGTGTGCGTATGATTGCACTCGCGTGCTGATAAGTGCTTAAATATTCATATTAAAGCCCCTTAATTTACATTTGTTAAGCTCTTCGTTTATGTGTTTTATTCCATTTTACTTCATTTTTGTGTTTTCTATGTTTTTATAAGTTCTTGGAGAAAATGTAGCATTTTGGAACTCAAAGGAAGAAATCTGGAAAACCTGGAAGCAGCCAAGTGCGATCGAGCATAGAAGAGTGTGATCGAGCGCACATGTGTAGTAAAACGGCAGAACCTGTTTTGGAAAGGATGGTTCGGGTATTGTTTTGGAAATTAGGGTTTCAAGGTGTCCTTAGGACCCTATAAATAGACTTATAAAACACAGAAACAGGATCTTCTTTTCAGTTTGAAGCTTTGGAGACGAATTGATGACTTTTCTCCACAGTATTTTTTTGGGTTTATTCTTTTCTCTTTAGTTTACATTATGAAGATGTGTAACATCACCACGATGTGTAACTAACTTACTAATAGGGCTCGATTGAAGCCCTAATTATGCTTTTCTATATATGAGTATTGTTACCTTGTAATAGCTATATTATGATGCTTTAATTGATTAATGCCTTTTTTTTGTTGAATTCCTTATATGTGTTTGCCTGATCAGCATATGTATATGGTATGGATTAGTTAGTTAGATCAATTTGGATGACCGAGTCCTGGGTCTGACAATAGTAACAAAAGAAATCCACACTAGATTCTTGGGTTAATCAACATAGGAAACCGGGAGTATATAACATGCCCTAGGTCTTGTGTGTTTGTCGATTTTCACAGAACTTATGCTCTCTTAAAGAACAACTTAGTATACACCATGCTAAATCCTTTAAGAAATAAAAGAGTTGAGTATACACCTTGCCTGACTCATGGCTTAGGGAAATCAATAGCCTAAGGAGTATACACCATGCCCTTAGGTTGACAACATTAGGTATTCATAGTATGGTTAGAGCATTGGCACATCACTTATTGGGAAAGTATGATTAGTGATGGATGTCAAAGCCCTATGTTTCTATCATTATCAACTTCAAACTCAATATTTATTTCTATCATTTTATATTGTGAAACTAATTCTAAAGCGAAATTCACCAATCCCTGTAGAGATGATCTCGCATTTGCAAACTATACTACTGTTGACCTTGTGCACTTACAAGTAAAACTGTTCAAATATTTGCTTATTAATTTAGGTATATTTTGGCACGACAATTTTTTGGCGTTTGGGCGCATGGCGAGGTTGCGCTCGATCGCACTGTGACATGCGTTCGATCGCAAGGGCAAAATGTACTGAATGACTAACTGCATTATAGATAGTAAATAAAAAGTGAAAATAATGAAAACAATTAATAAGAACAAAAATAGAAATGTACCATACTTAGTGGCCTCAGTACCCCTAACCTCAATAGAGGTGCTTGAGCTACACGTTTATCAAAGTTTGTACTGCTCAAACGCTCTCTATAGTAGCTTCAGTGTTAGTCTTTTGGCAGGGAGTACTTAAAGTCCACCACATGTGGCTCAGGTGCTCTTGGTGTTGCTACATATTTGATAGATGTGAATGTTTGGGTGCTATCGGAACCATGAACAAGGGTGGTCTCCAATGGATCAATGTGATGGACCTGAAAAGCTTGCTCAACAAAACCTTGCATCATATATACATTAACATATTCCATATCATCTTGGGGTGAATTTAATGCATCAAATATTTTGAATTCTATCTTTTCAACATTTATGTTCATACTGACAATACCCTTTTTTACAAAAGTATTTCTATCAACAGTTCTCATAAAGGGTTTTTCTAAGATGATGGGCAGGGGTAATGGCCTAGGACATTTTTCCATATCTAATACAACAAAATCAGCAGGTAAAATAATTTCACCTACCTTCACTAAGACATCCTCAAGAAATCCTCTTGGTCGTTTGATGCTTCTATTTGCCAGTTGCAAGGTGATGGAGGTTGGTTGAAGCTCCCCCAAACCTAGTGTCTCGAATACAGTGTATGGCAGCAAATTGACACTCGCCCCTAGATCCAATAGTGCATGCTCAAAAAGCTGGTCACCTATCCTGCAAGGAATGGTAAAACTACCTGTATCTTTTAGCTTTGGTGGTAGTTTCCTTAACAATACTGCACTTACCTCTTTAGTTAAAGCCATTGTTTCATGCTCCTGAAACTTCCTTTTGTTAGTGCAATAATCTTTTAAAAATTTAGCATAAGCAAGAATTTGTAGAATTGCATCTAATAAAGGAATGTTTATCTCTACTTTTCTCAAAGTTTCAAAAATATTAAGCAATTTATTCTCTTTCTTTGGCTTTACGAACCTTTGAGGGAAAGGTGGTGTATTTACCTTCTCTATCTCACTTACCTTTGATGTGGACGCTTTATTTGGAGATGCTTGTGTAGGCTCATCAGTGCCTATGATCTTACCATTTCTGAGAGTTGTCACGACATTCAGTTGCTGATGTCCTCTTAGATTAGCTAGTGGTTGGGCTGGAAGTTCACCCTGCTTTCTTTCACTCAGCTTCTTAGCCAATTGCCCCACTTATACCTCCAGTCTTTGAATGGCTTGCTCATGCTTTGCATTTGTTTGTCTTTGCTTAGTTCGAAATTGTCTTTCCTCTGCCATGAACTGATCTTGTGAAGTCATCAACTGTTATTGCTGAGTTGCCAATGGCCTCACAAGACTTTCTAAGTCACTTCTCTTTGATTCCAAAATTGGCTAGGCCGCTTGTTGGGAGTTCCTTTGCTGCCCTTGAAGGTTCAGGATATTCTGATTGTTGTTCCATGAAAAGTTGGGGTGGTTTCTCCATCCAGGATTATAAGTATTTGCATACGGATTGTTCTTTGGCAGATAGTTGTTTGGTCCCACATAGTTTGCTTGCTCTGAATCTGCAGATGAATACAAAGGGCAAGTTTCAGTAGTGTGATCAAAATGAGAACATATAGCACATACCTATAGTGGTGTAGCTTGTAGACTAGGTGAGATGTTCTGAGCAGTCATGGCTTTAACAAGCAGATCTAGCTTCCTCTCCACAGCAGCCATTTGATTAGAAGATCCACCATTTAAGGTTACCTTATACATACCCTTACTCTTAACTCCTTGTCTCCCTCTAAATGAGAATTGTTGGGTATGCTCACTTAGTGTCTCAAACAGCTCCATGGCTTCTTCACTACTCTTTTCCATCAACACACCTCCACAACCAGAATCCACAATACTTTTATTTATGTCACTCAAACCTTCATAGAAAGCTTGTACCAGTTCATCTTGAGGTAGATTATGATGTGGGCATTTAAGTAGCAGCTCATTAAAGTGTCCACATGCTTCAAAGAACAGGTCACCATCCTTTTGTTGGAAAGATTGAATTTCCTTCCTCATTTTTCTTGTCTTTTAGGCTGGGAAAATTTTCCTTAGGAACTTACTGGCCAACTCTTCCCAAGTATGGATAGAAACTGCAGGCAATGAATTATACCATATTATCTTTTAATTAAAAAGGGAAAAGAATTAATTTGATTCCCTCTTGATCTAAGTCTCGGATGTGCTGAAACTTGTAGAGATCAAAGAATTCCTGAAAATGCAAATGTGGGTCCTCAACAGGTGTACCCCTTAAATGCGTCAAAGCATTGAGTATCTGTGGGGATATATAATAATTTCCTTCTGCCTCAGGTTGGTAAACGATGCATGAAGGCTGGTCGAGGTTTCGTGGAATGAATGATTGCTTCATGGGTCTTCGCTCTAGTGGCTGTTGGTTTTCAATCTATTCTGCCATTTGTGCTTCTCCCTCGAATTCCTCTTCAACGTTGTCTCTAAGCCTTTGTCGAATGGTCCGCTCAAGTTCTATATTGAAGGGAAAGAAAGTTAGATTCCTAGATCGAAGTCCTTGCATGAATTAACTGGAACACTTAAGTGCAGCAGCTTTAGTACTGCTGCTCGAGTAGTCTCTGCCTCGAGTGCGCTCAATCGCACCAAGCAGTGCACTCCATCGCAGTGCTAGCAATTAAACCTGAAACAGAAAAACAAAAGACAAAAAGAAGAAAATTTTGGTTTTTGATGAAATAAAATAAAACTGAACGAAAAAATTATTCTAAACAGAAATTTAACGCAATCCTCAGCAACGGCGCCAGAAACTTGTCGTGCAAAAATATACCTAATTTAATAAGCAAATATTTGAACAGTTTTACTTGCAAGTGCACAAGGTCAACAGTAGCATAGTGTGCAAATGAAAGATCATCTCCATAGGGATTTGTGAATTTTGCTTTAGAATCAGATTCGCAATATAAAATTATAGAAATAATTATTGAGTTTGGATTGATAATGATAAGAACATAAGGCTTTGATATCCACCACTAATCATATTTTCCCAATAAAACAATGTGCCAATGTTTTAGTCATGTCATGAATACCTACTGTCGTCAACCTAAGGGCATGGTATATACTCCTTAAGCTTATTGATTTTCCTAAGCAACGAGTTAGGCATGGTGTATACTCTAACTCTTTTCTCTCTTAAGGGATTTAGCATGGTCTATACTATGTTGTTCCTTAAGAGAGCATATGATCCATGAAAATCGACAAACACACAAGACCTAGGGCATGCTATATACTCTCGATTTCCCATATTGATTAACCCAAGAATCCGATGTGGATTCTTTTTGTTACTATTGTCAGACCCAGGACTCGGTCATCCAAATCGATCTAACTAACTAATCCATACCACATGCATATGTCGATTAGGCAAACACATATGAGGAATTTCAATAAAAATGGGTATTAATCAAATTAAGAATCATAACACAGCTATCGCAAAGGCAACAATATTTATAAATGGAAAAAACACAATTAGGGCTTCAATCGAGCCCTACCAGTAAGTTAGTTACACATGGTGGTGATGTTAAACATCTTCATAATGTAAACTAAAGAGAAAAGAATAAACCCGAAAAATACTGTGGAGAAGAGTCCTCAATTCGTCTCCAAATCTTAAAATTAAAAAAAAAAGATCTTGTTTCTATGTTTTACAAGTCTATTTATAGGGTCCTAAGACATCTGGAAACCCTAACTAGAAAAACAGAACCCTAACCCTACTTTCCAAAATAGGTGTTGCCGTTTTACTGCATGGGTGCGCTCGATCTCATGTTGGTGCGCTAGAGCGCAAGGTTGTGCTCGAGCCTTCTTCTTGTGCGCATGAGTGCTGGTGTGCTCGATCGCACTGCGTGCAGTTTCCAGCTCTTCAGTTCTTGTTCTCCAAACCAGATAATGCTCCATTTTCTCCAAGAACTTATAAAAACACTGAAAACACAAAAATGAAGTAAAATAGAATAAAATACGTAAGCTAAGAGCTTAACAAATACAAATTAAGGGGCTTAAATATGAATATTTAAGAACATATCACAAAGTTGTCATTATAAGAGACGTCAATTTGGATACCAGTAATGGCACAAGATCAATACTTAAAAATGTGAAATATATTCCTGATATCTATCACAATTTAATCTCTATAGGAATACTTGATGATGATAAAGGGTTTCGCAACACTTTTCATGACGGTAAATGGAAGCTCACCAAGGATACTATGGTTGTGGCTAGAGGTGAGAAGTATTCAACACTATACTTGATGCAAACAGGTCTTTCCAAAAGCATTATCAATGCGGTGGAAAATAAAGATACAGTTGAGTTATGGCACAAGAGGCTCAGTCCCATGAACGAGAAAGGATTAACAGTATTGACCAAGAAGAAACTCTTATCTCGAATGAAGAATACACATTTGGGAAAGTGCACTCATTGTTTAGCAGGGAAGCATAATCGATTTTCATTCAGAAGATCCCCTTCTTCAAGAAAGTCGAATGTACTTGATTTGGTACATTCCAATGTGTGTGGTCCTATGAAGATAAAATCACGTGGTGGTTCTCTTTACTTTATGACATTCATTGATGATCATTCGAGAAAGATATGGGTTTACACCTTAAAGACAAAAGATCAAGTTTTAGATGTATTCAAGTAGTTTCAAGCCTTAGTTGAGAGAAAGATTGGGAATAAATTGAAATGTATCCGAACAGAAAATGAAAGTGGGTATTCAGGACCATTTGATGATTATAGTAGAGAACAGGGTATTCAACATGAAAAGACAACTCCAAAGACACCTCAGTTGAACGGTTTGGCTAAGAGAATTAACAGAATTTGGTTGAGAGAGTCATATGTTTGCTTTCATAGGCAAGGTTGCCAAGATCCTTTTGGGGTAAGGCTTTAAGTACAATTATGTATGTGTTGAATCTCACACCATATGTTTAATTACTATTTAATGTGCTAAATAGGGTCTGGACATGCAAGGATGTTTCTTATGATCACTTACGTGTCTTTTGATGCAAGACATTCGTGTATATCCTGAAAGACACGACAATATGTATTTGTGGGTTATGGTCAAGATGAATTTGGCTATAAGTATTATGATTCAATTAAGAAGAAACTTGTTAGAAGCCGAGATGTTATATTTATGGAAGATCAGGATATTGATAAGACAAAACAAACAATGCCTAAATATAGTGATGATTTAATTGACTTGGATCCAGCTCCTCTAGAACAACACTAGAACATGTCGAGCATGAAGGTCAAAATGATCAACAAGGTATAGCTGATGTAGATGAAAATGCTCTCATACGTGCTAAACAGATGATAATGCCTATGATCAGTTACTAGTACCAGAAACTCCACCTTCAGTTCCACTTAGGAGGTCTACCAAAGACTGACAACCTTACACGAGGTATTCTGTTGATGAATATGTATTACTGACTAACGGGAGAGAACTAAAGAGTTTTGAAGAATCCATGGAAGATGAGTATAAGAAAGAGTAGATTGAAACCATGTACGATGAGATAAAGTCCTTGCATGAGAATAACAACTTTGAGTTGGTAAAGTTTCCTAAGGACAAAAGATCTTTGAAGAATAGGTGGGTATACAAGGTAAAGCAAGAAGAACACGCCTCAAGTCCAAGATACAAAGTTAGATTGGTTGTCAAGGGATTCAATCAAAGAAAGAGAATTGATTTTAAAGAGATGTTTTCTCTAGTTATGAAAATGCTATCCATTTGTGTGGTTCTTGGTTTAACAGTTATTCTTGATTTAGACGTTGAGCTAATAGATGTGAAGACAATTTTCCTTCATGGTGATTTTGAGGAAGATAAAGGCGTAGGGACTTGATATCCACCACTAATTATGCTACCAAAATATAACAGTATGCCAGTGCTTTATAAATGTCATGTATACCTAATGTTTGTCAACCTAAGGGCACGATATCTACTCCTTAAGCTATTGATTTCCCTAAGCAGCAAGTTAGGCATGGTATCTACTCTAAGTCTTTTTTTTCTTAAGGGATTCAGCATGGTATCTACTAAGTTGTTCCTTATGAGAGCATAAGATCTATGGAAATTGACAACCACACAGGACCTAGGGTATGGTATCTACTCCCGGTTTCCCATGTTGATTAACCTAAGAATCTGGTGTGGATATCTTTTGTTACTAATATCAGACCCAGGACTCGGTCATCCAAATTCATCTAACTAACAAGTCAATACCACATGCACATATTGATCAGACATATACATATGAGGAATTTAAATAAAAGAAGGTATTAATCAACTTAAGCAACACAACATAAATATTGAGTAAACATGATTAGGGCTTCAACCAAGCCCTTACTAAAAGTTAAGTATACATAATAAAAATAAAGGAAAGAAGAAACCCGATAGAAGAGTCGTCAATTCCTCTCCACGGTCTCCTTCTGGCCTCCGGCCTCCCGACCTAAAACTAAACTAAAACTAAAAGAAGATTGAAAGATAAAAGAAGGGCCTCCCTAATTTGTGTTTTTACAAGTGTATTTATAGGGGTTGAATAATCCTAGAAGACTTAGGAAACCCTAAATTTCCTAAAACATAAAAACTTTTTTATTTCCAAAACTAGTTCTGCCGCTTTACTGTTCACGCTCGTATATGTGCGCTCGATCGTAGTCGTTGTTCGCTCGATCGCACCTAATAGTGCGCTCGATTGCACTTTAGCCAGCAGCTGCTCCAGGATTTTCAGATTTCTTCCTTTAAGTGTCAAAAAGACTTCTTTTTCTCCAAGACCCTATAAAAATGTGTAAAACACAAAAGTGAAATAAAATAGACTAAAATGTATAGACAAAGAGCTTAACACATGTAAATTAAGGGGCTTAAATATGAATATTTAAGCACTTATCATAAGTTGAGCTGATAGATGTGAAGACAATTTTCCTTCATTGTGATTTGAAGGAAGAGATTTACACGGAACAACAAAAGGGTTTTCGAGTGAAAGGAATAGAGGACAATGTGTGCAGATTGAAGAAAAATATTTATAGCTCGAAGCAAGCACCAAGATAGTGGTATAAGAAGTTTGAGTCAGTTATGGGGTAGTAAGGCTATAAGAAGACAACTTCTGACCATTGTGTGTTTGTACAAAAATTCTCTGAAAATGACTTTATCATTATTTTTCTCTATATAGATGACACATTGATTGTTGGCAGGAATGCTTCTAGGATTAACAAGTGAAAGAAACAATTGAATAAGTCTTTTTCCATTAAATACTTGGGGCCAATGAAGCAAACTCTTGGTATGAGAAGTATTCGAGACAAAAGTGTCAAGAAGTTGTACTTGTCTTAAGAGAAATATATTGAGAGAATGCTTTGAAAGTTCAATATGAACAAAGCTAAAGTGGTTAGCTCTCCTCTTTCTACTCATTTTAGATTGAGCACCAAACAAAGCTCTTCTACAGATGAATAGAATGAAGACATGCAAAGAGTTCTATATGCCCTAGCAGTGGGAAGTTTGATGTACAATGGTATGTATAAGGCTAAACATAGCTCATGCAGTTGGTACAATCAGTCATTTTCTCTTCAATCCAGGAAGAGAACATTGGAATGTAGTGAAGTGGGTTATGAGATATCTTCGAGGCGCATCCAATTTGAGACTTTGTTTTGGAAGTGAGAAACATGTGTTAATCGATTACACAGATGCAGATATGGTCGGAGATGTTGATTCTCGCAAGTCTACTTTAGGTTATATGATCACTTTCGTAGGCGGGGTTTTGGCTTGGCAGTCGAAATTATAGAAATGTGTTGCACTTTTTACTACTGAAACAGAGTTCATTGTAGTAATTGAAGCATGTAAGGAGATGTTATGGATGAAGAAATATGTTAAGGAGCTTGGTTTCAAACAAGATCGTTATGTGTTATTTTGTGATAGTCAAAGTGCTATCCGCCTTGGTAAGAATTCTACTTTTCATACAAGATCAAAGCATATTGATATGAGGTACCACTGGATAAGAGATGTTCTAAATTTTAAATTGTTGGAACTTGAAAAAATTCATACCAATCACAATGGCTCTGATAAGCTGACGAAAGCTTTACCAAGGGAAAAGCTTGAGGTTTGTCATTTGATCGCCAAGATGGCGATTCCCCCCACATAGTAGGGAGGGGGGGATTTGATGGGTTGGTTTTTCCTCTTATGTGGAGGATAGCCCATTCTTTTTGTTATTGATAAATCCTAGCTAATTTATTTTTTATGCGCATATGGATGTCCATTTTTAAAAGCCCATATGGATGACTGTTGAATGAATATTTGTCCTAGTATTTTTTTTTAATGTTTTTCAAGTATTTATTTATATGTTTAGCTTAGGAATTTGTTACTTTGAGTTGTTTTTTGTTGTTTTACAGGTTCACAAGCACTTGGAAAGGAGTTTCACTAAATTGTCAGAATTGCTCGTACAGATCAGTCATTTTTGCGGATTAAATTGTATTGATTCCGGAAGAAGTAGGAGATGAACCATATATTCTTGGAAAGATCCAGATGTCTATTTTCTGGAGAATTTTATGGCTTGTAAATATGATTTTTCTAGAAAAAGTTATGGCAGTTTTAGTAGACATGTTAGGCTGTGCGTGATTTCAACATGACAAAAGTGAATTTTGCAGATTAAACTGTATTGATTCAGGAAGAACCAAAAGATGAGCCATATATGCTTGGAAAGATCTGGATATCTATTTTTTGGAGAATATTACAGATCATAAATATGATTTTTTTAGAGAAAGTTATGACAGTTTTAGCATAACCGGGCCTGGACAACAGCAGAAGCACACGGCCCGAACAGAAACCTAGGGCGACTTTTTTGCCTACAAAGCCATCTCCATACAGCTATATATAGGAATTTCAGACTCAAAGCAGTTCGGAGGAGACGACAACGGTTTTTGGAGAGATATTATCAATAGGAGTTTTGGGAGATTGAAGGAGTGAAAGGTTTTTTTCATTAAGACGGCTTATCAAGAGATTAAAGACGACGATCAATCGCTTCAAGACTTTGAGGATTCATCTTCTTATTCAGGGAAGAAATTCTGTCTTTGCTCTTTTTGTCCTTCAATATGCTTGTAACCCTAATATTTGAATTCTGTGATTGGGATTTAAATATGAGCGGCTGAACGCATTGTTGGGCGTTTGACTTAGCTGCCTTGATTGTTTTGGATATTTTGGTGGATTTTGTTTTATGAAATTTTTCAGATTCTTTCTTATTCAATATCCTTCATACCTTTGATTATTGCTTGTGGATTGGGCATCTATTATTGATAGTTAAGGTTAACATTTGAGATTAAGTTGAGGACAAATCATCTAGACCTAATTAAGCTTTCTTGAATAGGAATTTAAATCAGGATTCAAATCAAATTGTGATTTAGGTGGTTGCGTTTTCCTTATACTTAATTTAACTAATGAATTGATGAACACGATTAATGGGATTTAATTAATTAGTTATAAATTGATAATAAACATGATCAATGACATTCTCTAGTCTTAGTGAAAATACCAATAATCTTGGATGTTGATTAATTCTTTATATTCACCAAATGTTCCAATTCATGATTGGATAGCAAGCTAAACTCCCAGTTGTTCCCATTGATTATACTCATCCCTTCATAATTTGTTTTGTTTAGTTTACTTAATTGTTTTTATTTCAATTTTCTCTTCACCAATCTTTTAATTAGAGTGTTTAGGATTTAATTTCAGAGTTTGTTTTAGTAATTTTGAGAAAGTAATTTAGGATTTAAACCACTGCAATTCCTTGAGAGATCAACCTTGAGAGTATACTCATCGCAATACTATTTGTGATTCGTGCACTTGCGAGCATTTAAAATTTGCACATCAATGACCCGTGTTTTTAATGGGATATAAATATACTTAGGGCTACTAATTGAAAGATATTGAAAAAAGAAAGGAAGCATAATCGTAGAACAAAGAGAGGTTTCAGATTTAGAGATGTTGCGTTGTCTTGATTAAGGTGACTTTTAGAAAGTGATATGTGGTTTGATTGATATGAAATTTTGACATAATGTCCACAACACATGGCTCTACATTTTGATCGGTGTGATTGCGATTTGTAGTCCTATACTCAGACTTGAAGCATCATATTCGTTGCCTCTGTTTGGGTGAGATTTTTCCAGCTTTCTCTTGTTGAGGTTCATCTTGTTAATGATGTTTGCCAAAGATTATTATGTTCTAGATGACTTGTGTTGATGTATGGCTTTAGTTTATTAACTAAGGGGGACAATTAATTATTACCCATTGATAGAGCCCACAGCACCCTCAGCCAATGGATCGTCAACACGTGGAGTCGTCCGTCACCAATAGGACGCTGACACGTGTCTGGCTTATGTCTCACGGCAAAATACATGTGAAATGAACAATTCACACAATCGCCACGTTAAAGCGCAATTAGTATACCAAACCACGCTTGAACACGTGATCGTCTGAGCACGCGACTAAGACTTCACTGCAGAAGTACGGGATCACGGGGATGGAGTCATCCCTCCCACGTGACTGACCTCCCCTCAGAAGGATAAATTGCCAAAGGTACGTAGGTTCAAGACAGACTATTCATTACTCACAAATTTATTACATAACTGAGCTCCTCCCCTTTTTCTTGAGCTCTCGTCCTGACTGGAGCATCTGAGCATCCTCGGAGGCCTCCCCCTCCTCTCCCTCCGTGGGCTCTCTAGTTCACCTATTCTACTTGTGCAGATCCCAAGGAGTTAACCCCGAGTCAACAACGATCCATCAGCATCAACAGAATGGCGCCGTTCGTGGGAACCCCGATGTTGACCGTACACTAATAGCCAGTCTTCACTTTACTGGGGGCTCTGTTGTGGCATTGTCCTAGGGGTGACTCAGATCCCACATCGAAGAGTAAAGCCAAGATTGGCACCTTTATCAGGGTGGGAGTCTTCACTCCCTCACGAGGCCTTTTAAACCCGTGTGGGCTCAAGCCCAAAGCGGATAATATCGTGAGACACATCGACTTTGACCTCAATACCCTTTAGTCATTTATAGCGAAAGGTTTTTGGTGGACTTTGATCTCGTGGTTTATACTCTCCACATCGGAGAGGTTTTACACCCTAAAAATCAGCTGTTATTTGTGCGTGTGATTGTGTTACTTTGTTTCCTAAATTTGAAAGCTTGTTATTTGTTGGCTCTCCTTGATTTTTCCTATTAGGTTCATACAAGGTGAGAGAATTATTTTATTTCGTTCGCTTGGTTCGGTTTCTCTCCAACAAGTCCCTCGTCAAGTGCTCTGTTAAATCCAAGGGATTTCTTCACAGTTATATACTGTATGTCTTTAATTTTTCTTTAATTTCTTCACAGGTATTACTTGAATTTCAACAATTGGGCTTTTAACTCTTTATTGTTTGGTTGAAAATTTCTATTTCATTTTTTTGATTTCCTTCCTCTTAGAGAACTTTGATACATGTTTAACATTGCAGGGCTATGATCAGCAGGAGAGAAATGTGAGAGAAAAGAAGAGAGAGAGAGAGGAAAGAAAATAGTGTTGATATTTCTATTATGTGTTTTGCAAAAAGAATACTACTTTAATTTCTCATTGTCAATTGATTGAAAAAAAAAGTGAAAAGAATAAAAGGAGGAAGAAAAAGAATTTTCATTAGCTTCTGGGTATTACTTGAATTTCAAGAATTGGGCTTTTAAATCTTTATCAATTGATTGACAATTTCTATTTCATTTTCGGATTTTGTTCCTCTTAGAGAATTTTGATGTGTTTGACAGTAAAAATGGAGACTTTTTTCTTGTTTTAAAGAGAATAGATAAACTCTGTTTTATTAGGCTTTATTCTTTTAGTTGTTGATATACTCTCTAATTTTTGTGCCTTCAATTTTCATTTTATAGCTGAGCTAATATATATTTATAAATATGGATTGGTATCTCAGATTGTGCGGAAGAAATTTATCGGGGAAGGAGAAGGGAAGAAGGCATCAAACCAGGTTGCAGGAGAAATCTTATCTTTCTTCACTCGCTAAAATTTTGTGATCACTGATAGAGGAGAGACCATTTCGTAAGCCACACACTTATTTAACTGTATACAACAACAATGAACAAACAGGTCAATCTGTTTTGAATCCCTTTCAAGGTAGATGGTATGCAACACAATAATTCAAAATCATAGGACAACTCATAAGACGCATTTGCCCTGATAAACAAGAGTGTAAATGCTTGGGTCTATTTGGTAAATGTTTTCTACTTCAGAAAATGCAAATCGTTTTCACTTTCATCTTTTAAATTCATATAAAATATTTTGTTCTCAACTTTACTGAAACAATGACAATATCTTCTTTTCATTTTCTGAATTTGGTCCACTTTCGTTTTCAATTTCTAGGAAATAGTTTCTATTTTAAGTAAAAATGAAAACAGAAAAACAGGTCTATTTTATAAAACCAAAACCTTTAAATTAGGAGGTTTTGTTAACTAAATTGTCGCATATGTAATCTCTTCGATTGAAGGTTTGAGGGGATGATGGTTCCAAGCAGGGGCCAAGCAGCATTGCTCACTTTCTGCAGCTGCATCAGCTTGGGAAGTGTTGCTGTTGTACTTACCACAACTGTTCCAGATGTAGGCAATAACTGGTTGTGGGCCACCATCCTAAGCCCATTGGCGTAAGTGCTGCCACTCTTTTATGCCATAAGTTCTTTGTGTGTCTTTGACTACTAATCCCTTTTTGGACCAAACACTGAGGAGCATACTACTGGAAGCGAGCATCAAGAGGATGAAACCCTGTCTGAGATCGTTGTTCAAGGGGATGACCAGCAAGTAGAGCAAATGAGAAAGGAGCTTCAGCTTAGTGAAACAGGCATGGTTTATGTTAAGGGCATCCTCGAAAGGTTATCAAAGTACAATCACTATAAATAGAGGTGGCAAACGAGTTGGGTCGGATCATACTAAGTCTTAAATGATATCAGATAACTGATTTATAAAATTTTTCTCACTAGTAACGTTTTATACTAAATTTTAGATATTAAATTTCATATAATCACTTCATCCCATTATATTTTTTCAGGATAATTAAAAATAAAATTTTATTGTGACTTAAAGAACAATGAAAAATTTATTATTTTTCTCGATTTTTTATTTGAAATTAATGAGATTACTCATTAATAGAATGTTGAACCACATGTAAATCAATAATTAATTAATTGTTATATAATTTATTTTATTTGACAACTAATAAATTAACTATTATTTCAGTTTTAAAAAGTAAATTGTTTTTTTATAAAAAAATATATTTTCAAATCATTTTAAGTTGGATCATTTCGGGTTTTTGAATCATTCGAGCTTAGATATTTTTGAATCATAATCGTTTCGAGTCACTCGAGTTAAAATCGAATTGGATTCGAGTCATATTATTTTTATATATTTTCGATTAAAATCAAATCTAGACCAAATCAAATCGAGTTTTTGGATTAGATCAGATTTTGCCACCTTTAACTACAAAACAGGTAGGTCTTGTGGCTTTGGCATCTTTGCTATGGGTGAGGAGGTTAGGCAACGAGACTACTTCACTAGAAATGGAATGATTTGAGTTAAATTGTGTACTTTAGAAACATGACTTAATCTCCTCTCGAGTGCAAAATCCATACTGACATACTGCAAAATCCATAACCGTAACAGAAGTCTGTAATATACCAAATATAATTATACTACTCGTATTATCTGAAATCATCCAGCATCAAGAGTATCCAAGTTAAACCAGCCAGTACCAATTACAATATCCATGTCACATAGAACATCTCCAATCATTCCCAACAGGAATGGGGTGCAAAAAACAAAGATCCGCCACGTCTTCAGCGTTATCTGACAATTTTAAAAAACAATTGCCATAAAAAATGACAAATGGTCGCTGGAGTGTTTTCCATAACTTCTCAACCAATCAGCAACACGTTCTCATCCAAGAAGCTATAAGTGGGCACCTCCAGATTGTACGGTGCTGGCCCCTTGCGAATTCTGCCAGAGATATCATAATGTGAACCATGATATGGGCAAAACCATCCTCCAAAGTTACCAGCATTGAGGTATGCAACCCAGATGCGTGCAGACTCCGAAAACGACTGGCCATTCTGGGGGACCCTCTCCGTATCCTGCTGTGGGTCGCGAAGTGATCCCAGATCAACAATATTTGCCAGCTTGATATCATCCTCAGTTTGGCGCCTGATAAAAACTGGCTTTCCACGCCACTTAACAGTCACAGTGGTCCCTGGCTCAATGCTGGAGAGATCAACCTCAAGAGAAGCAAGCGCAAGAACTCCTTATTGGCAGACATACTCAGTACAAACTTGAGGACAAGGAGACGCAACAGTGAAGCATACACAAACCTACCACCAGTCAGGACAAAATAAGCAGATGCCCACTTGCTGGGGTCACCTGGAGGGAAACACTCGTGATTGTGCTCATCATAAACTATCTTTGGAGTGGGGTTCTTAACAGCAGCCACAGTGGCAGGAACATCTGGGATCATGCTGTTTTCATTTCTTGGAGTGAGTGACTCAGAAGAAAAACCTGAAACAACCAATCATTAATAAAGACCAACCACTTCTCTACTGCATATCCCCACGACTGAGCCAACAAAGAGAGAAAGAAAAGTTGCTGACTCTATAGCAGCCATATGCAGTGCCAGGAAAGGAAAAAAAGACTTCATACTGATTTAAAGACATGCATAAGAGAGCAGTACAATCAAGATGCACTATCATGATTAGGTAAATAAATGCAATTATGCGCTATAATCCTCGGCACTAATTCTTGGAAGGGTAACGAGTGCCTCATATACACACTACAGTTCAGTGCAGAGTTACTGCTCTTGATAGTTTCAAGAGCACCTCTCATCTTGATTATATCTGTGTTCTGTTTGTTAACATTTCTTTTGACCCAGGTCCCTTCGCAAAGCTTAAAAGCAAAAATGAGAATCCCTTGAAGTAGGGTGACCTATATGCATGATTTCACAGCCAAATCGCCACAATGCATGTAGATAAATATGGCATCCTTTTTTTTTTTTTTTTTGATAAGTTAGATAAAAACACCATCCTATCTGATATGAAAGAGAAATCAAACTCAAAGTAAATGCAAAATATAAAGATCCCTGATTTATATTGTTGCCGACAAAGGGGTGGATAAATCAAATAAATATGCCTCAATGAAGATATTAGAGATAATTTTATTGAACATCCCAGGTCATCATTCCTTGAAAGTTTCCATATAAAGCATACTATTGGTGTTTAAGTCACCCTTTATATATTAACAACAATGTCAGAGCAAAAATTCTTATGCAAAAAACGAATGAACTATCCAACACTGCAACATAAAACTGATCCTATTAATGCAGAAACACAACCTGCACAACATTAACAAGTAGAGATTGTGCAGAAGAATCAAAGCTTCATTCTTCACTTTACACTGCAAAAGGAAGCAAATCACCACAATTTAAAAAAAGAAAAAAGAAAATACAGATTAAGAAACCTTAATGAACAACATTTAACAGTGAAATCATGAATAATTACATAGCAAAACTAAGCCATAAGAAAACTTTAAGAAGATGTTAGCGCTAAGTTCTCATGCAGTGAGCCCTAGATGTTCTTTAATAAGGACTTCATAAAGCATTAACTAATGTATCGCTACAACAACCTAGTACGCAAGCGGCATCCAATACTTCGATATTGATTCAAAATTTCTAATGATTCTATCAGCACACTAAAATCCCTAACTAGCTTCATCATCAGCCACACGAATCAAGAATCAATGATAAGACAAAAACCCATAAATTAATGCTATAAAAGATATTTATACCAGCTAAAAATTTGACATTAACCAATGACACAAAACCCCAAATTTTACTAACATAATGAAAGCGTAGAGTAAAAGATTAAAAACTTTTACAAATAGAAAAAATAATCATTCAGCAGCAAAAAAAGTAAGGGAAAAAAAGTATAAAAATGAGGAACCCTAACCTCTTGAAGGAAGATGAAAGAGAAAGGAATTGGAGAAGCCGCCGATGAATCTGAGATCATGGGAGGACGAATCACCGCCGTTGATCAGATTCCTCGAAGCGATTCCCGAGACGGCCTGGTAAGGCCTCTACGAGGACGGTGATGATGAAGCGAGAAAAGACAGCCTCCTCGCTGATTCTCTGAACATCTTCTTCGACTAATGGGCTTTTTTCCCTTTCTCTTTTCCTCTTCCTACAAAATCTCTTTGCCTGGATTTCAAATTTCTCCTTTGAAATGCTGCATTGATTGGCACCAAACTCTCCGTTTCGCGAAATATTGGGAATTCCAGAGAGAGATGGGCAAACTTTTTTCCAATTGATAAGGACAGAGAGGACGGGAGGGGAATGATCATGTGATCTGTACCGTCTCTGGTTTTGACACGTCATTAGCCAAACGTCACCGCATAGACCTCTTAGCATTATTAAAAATTTAACAAACAAAAAATTTCTGTCGTGTTCTACATTGTTGCAGTTTCTAAAATATAAAACCCACCTCAGCTAGGCCAAAACGAAATTCATTTATGAAACGTTCATATTATTTCCTCTGCTGTCAGACTCTTTTTTTTTTTGGATTTTTTGGTTTGATTGAGTGTAAATTATTTGACGTAGTGAAAATTTTATTGATAAATTTAAAGAATTTAACTGATAATATTATTTAGATTTAAAAATTAATATTATCAAAAAAAATTTAAAATTATCAGTAAAATTTTTATGTGATTTACGCATCCCATTAAGAAATTTTGCCTTTTTGGAGCTCCAAAACCTTCTAAGAGAGAAATAAAGAAAAAATAAAAAGAGGGAGAGAAGTTTTCAGTAAGCTTAATTTGAAGGATTAGTAGAGTATAAATCTAAATTTAAATTCTGTTTAGGTATAAAATTTCATAGAGGTATATATAATGATAGTTAACTTGCTGGCACAATGCTAGAAGCAATTTAAATTTAAATTAGTGATAGAATTTGCTTTTGGGATTAATGTCTAAATTAGATAAAGGCTAGCTTTTGGGAGAATAAAGTTAATATATAAATATATAAAAATCAGATATGGCTTGGTGCTTTAATTGAAATTTTGAAAACATTCTAGTAATTTATAATGGTTAATAACAGAGGAAGTGAGATTTGAGGTTAATTCTTGTTACGGCCAAAGGATTTCAATGCTTTAAAATTGATGAATAAATATGATACATGAGATAAATTGTGATTAAAATGAGTATAAACTTGAATTTTGAAAAAACAGAGAGAATTGGATAAAAAAAAATGGGCATATACTATAAAGAAAATTATATTTGAATTTTGAAAGAAATAGAGAGAATTAGATAAAAAAAAAATGGGCATATACCATAAAATAAATTATATTCGCTTTTAATGATTTCCAAGGAAAGCTATGAAAATTTATATTAAGTAAAATAATGGATCATTTTAACTTGACCTTTGGAAAGAAATTAAAAAAATGTCATAAAGAAGAATATGGTTAGTAAATAAGAATATTAATTAGGAAAGAGATTATAATTAATGACTTCAAATTTAAGAAAATTCTTTCTCGGAAAGAATTTGGAAATGTGATCATGAGTTATGCTATTAGTTTAGAAAGTGTGTTTGGATTTATAACAATTTTCAAAAAACTAAAGATGTCGATTAAGTAGTAATTAATTTATCTAACTCCATGGATTCAAATTTTATAGTTTAAATCTAAATTAAGTAAATCAAATATGATTTATATTTCTTGAATTTAAATTGGTTTGTTTGGGTTATGATTACTCTTTGTAGAGAATAGACATGATGAAATTGTTAATTAAATTCTTTGCGGAAGATGAGCTCAATCTTTGGGTTTACTCTAGCATGGAACGAGGTGAGTTCACCTTACTTTTAGTAAGTGCCAAGGAATTAGAAACCTTAATTCTTAAATAAAAGTTAAATATGAAAGTTGAAGATATAAATATGTTTTCAGATTGGATGTGATCCAGTATTCATATAAAGTCTATTGAAGTATATATTAGTACTTTGATGCATAATATTATTGTTGAAGTCTCCACTAGAGATAGAGTGATAATCATAAATATTTACTAGAGTTGTATGATTCATATTAGTGATAGAGAGTTTGAAATTGATTTGTTTTCTTTGAATATGGTTTACTGTTTTAAGGAAAATGTATTGTTCAGGATACCTGGAGATGAGGAGTTTAATTTTCAGGGAAAAACTCAAGATACTTGCAAATTTTCTTATTTTTGCTTTGACTACTAGTAGATGATTGGAGAAGGGTTGTGAGGAGTATTTGACATACATAATGGATTCTAAAGAGGAAAATAGGAAGTTAGAAGAAATTTTAGTAGTGGCAGATTTTTTTTTCTGATGTATTTCTTGATGAGTTGTCTAGGTTCCCAATAGAGAGATTAAATTCTTTATTGATGTGATACTAGGTTCATCACATATATCTAATAGCACACTACAGAGTGACACCCACTGAGTTAAGAGAGTTGAAAGGTCAAGAGTTGTTAGATAAACTATTTATTCGATTTAGTGTGTCGCCATGAGGAGCCCACATAGTGTTTGTGAAAAAGAAAGATGGAACGATGAGATCGTGTATAGACTACAGATAATTGAATAAGATAACCATTAAGAACAAATATCCTTTATCTAGGATAAATGATTTATTTGAGAAGTTGTATAGAGCAAGGGTATTTGCAAAAATAGATCTGAGATCAGGTTATCATCAAATGGGGATAGAAAAGGGAGACGTGCCTAACACTGCTTTTAGGACATGTTATGGTCATAAGTTTCTTGTGATGTCATTTGGATTGACTAATGTTCCAGAAACATTCATGGACTTAATGAATAAAATGTTTAAACAATTTCTTGATAATTTTGTGGTTGCATTCATTGATAACATCTTGGTGTATTCTAACAATGAGGAAGAACATATGAAACATTAGACAGTGTGTTGTAGATTCTGAGGAGATAAATTATATGTAAAGTTCTCTAAGTGTGAGTGTTGGTTGAGTGAAATATATTTCTTGGGGCATGTTGTGTCGGGAGAGGGAATAGCAGTTGACTCACAGAAAGTAGAAGCAGTGTTGAATTGGGAAAGACCCACTAGTGTAACTGAAGTTAGAAGCTTTTTGGGTTTGGCTAGTCATTATAGGAGATTCATCCAAAAAAATTTATGTGATTGCTAGACCATTTACTAGATTTACTAGGAATGACGTGAAATTTAGATGGTCAGAGGAATGTGAGAGAAGTTTCCAGCTATTGAAAGAAAAATTGACTACTACCCCAGTATTGGTGCTTCCTTCTAGTGATGAAGGATTTGTAGTGTATAGTGATGCATCCCATCAAGATTTGGGATATGTGTTGATGCAACATGAGAAGGTAATGGCTTATACTTCTAAGCAATTGAGGAATCATGAGAGAAATTACCCTACCCATGACTTAGAGTTGACTGCCATAGTGTTTACTTTAAAGATTGAAGACATCAGCTATATGGAGCCACTTGTGAGATATTCATTGACCATAAAAGTTTGACATACTTACCTACCCAAAGATAGTTGAATTTGAGGCAAAGATGGTGGATGGATTTGATTTGTGACTATGATTGTACAATTCCCTATCATCTAGAAAAAGGTGAAGGTGGTAGCTGATGCATTGAGTAGAAAATCTACAAGAAGATTATCTGCTATTAAGAGTCACGATGTGAAATTGATGATAGATTCAAGAGAAATAAAAATGAAGTTGAATATCGGTGATAGAGAATCATGGTTAACGAATATGGTTGTATAGTCATCCATAGTAAAATGCTTTAGAGATGCAAGGTAAAGATGAAGAGATAGAAAAAATTAAGCATTGAGTGCTTACTAGAAAACAATATGAGTTCAAAATTTGAAGTGAGGGTATTTTGGTATTGGAATATAGGATTTGTGTTCCCAATAATACGGAGTTGAAAAAGAAGATATTGAGATAGGTATATGATGATGTATATTCGATGCACCCAAGTAACAATAAGATGTATAGAGGGTTGAGACAGAATTTCTGGTGGTCAGAATTGATGAGGGATATAGCTGAATATATTTTTAGATGTTTGGTTTGTTAGTCACGTCAAAGAACAAACATCCAAGAGACTTACTACAACCTCTTCCTTTGCTCGAATGACCATAGAAAAATATGAGTATAGATTTTATTTCTGGATTTTTCCATGCCCAAAGAGGTCACGATATAGTGTAAGTGATAGTAGATAGACTTTCTAAGTCATCTCAATTTCTTCCAACTATAACTAATTGGAATCCTAAAAGTTGGCTGAACTGTATGTAGTTGAGATTATGAGGTGGTATGGAGTACTATTGAGAATAGTGTCATTTAGAGATGCCAGATTTACACGTTGGTTTTGGAGAGGCTTTCAGAAAGCCATGTGTACATAGCTACAGTTTATTTCAACTTTTCATCCTTAAATAGTTAAGCGGACAAAAAGAATTATTAGAGTACCAGGAGAAATGTTAAGGGCAAATGTGATGAGTTTCACAGTAAGTTAGGATGTTTACTTGCCATTGATGGAATCTGCTTGTAATAATCAACATCAATTTAGTAATTAAATGGAACCGTTTAAGACATTGTATGGTAGGAGGTGTAGAACTCCTATATGTTGGGAAGAAATGGGAGAGAGAAATATAATTGGTTCATCAATTATTGAGTTAACAACTGAGAGGATCAAACTGGTTAGAGAGAACCGTAAAGTAGCACAGAATAAACCGAATAGCTATGCTGATAATAGAGGAAGACCTCTTGAATTTCAAGTAGGTGATTGAGTGTAATTAAAAATATCTCCATGAAAAGGTGTGCTGAGGATCAAAAAGAAAGGAAAGTTGAGTTTGAGGTAAGTGGGACCCTATGAGGTTATTGAAAAAGTTGAGCTAGTTGTGAATAGCTTGGATTTGCCTCCAGAGTTGAAGAAATGACATAACGTATTCCACATTTCACTTTTACAAAAGCGCTTACTTAATAAATCTCATAATATTTCAAGCCAAGCTGTAGAAATTCAGAAAGATTCGACTTTTATATAAGTACCAGTGAGAATTTTAGACAAAAAAGAACAAGTATTGAAGGATTTAGTATTGAATAAAATAATTCTTAAAAAAAAAACTAGACACGTGGCGGCGTAGTTACAAAGAAAATGGAAAAAAAAATTCCGTGGACAGCACGAAGTTGAAGAAAAAGAAAAAGAAGTTAAAAGTAAAAGTAAAAGTAAAAAAAATAAAAACGTGGCAACAGGTGGCACCTGCCAAGAGAAAAGGGAAGTTGTGCATGTGAGACATATTAACAAATTCATGGCAGCAATTTGGAGAGGTAAGTGCTGAGTGTTTTGAAATTTTGCACACACACACACACACACACACACACACACATATATATATATATATATATATATATATATTAACTTTAGTTTTTTTATTTACTTACCAAATCCTGTTTGGTTTTCCTTCAACTACGATTCAAATTACTCTCTTTCTTTAAACACTTGGAGACCGAAGGAAAGGTTGAAAGAGCAAACTTTTGAAGGGGTTTAAGGAAGAATTTTATAGAGAATCACAGGAAGATCTAAGAAAAACAAAAGGTAAATAACGTGAAGTTTATTTATTTTTTTAATTTAGTATACATAAAATTTCCTAGAATTTAAAGTGGAAATTTTCAAAGGATGTGAATTATGGAATAATTGAAGAATAAATTAGAAATTTTAATATAAATATTATGTTTTTGTAGTAGATGAAAAATTGGTTGATAGCCATGATAGGAATAATGGACATGCAGAAAATTATTATATGAGAAGTAATATTATTAGAATAGTGAGTCGATTTAATAATGATAGTGATAAACGAAATTCTTGACGAGTTATGGTTGATAAATTGATGTGATATATGAGGAGAAGAAATTAATAAAATTAATCAAACAGTTATTTGAGAAAAGGTAAGATAGCTAAATTAAATGTCTGAATACATACTTGTTTTTATATTATTGTTCATATGCATATTTCATATCATTGTTCATATACATATGCATGAAATAACAGAACCGAGAGGGGGCCAGTCTAAATGAAAAACCGTTACAGCTGGTATATGCTGGAAATAAATGAAAACTGTGACAGCCGGTATATGCTGGGAATAAACGAAAACCGTGACAGCCAATATATCTTGGAAATAAAAGAACTGGGAGGGGGCCGATCTAAGATAAAAACATATCGACATGTGGGAAGATGTTCCCTAATGATAATTCATGCACTGCATTTGTTTTAAATATTGATTATATTATTGAAATGCTAAAGTATTTTTTGTTATTATAAATTTATTTGTAGATGAATGAGTCTCACAGAGAGACAGTTATGGTGAGAAAGAAACATAGAAGTATGTTATGATAAAAACTATCTAAATGGTAGATTATATGTAGTGAACCTCATAATGATGTAATTATGAGATAATTGATGGTCTTAAGGTGAACAAATATATAAGAAGAAGAGATTGATAGAGAATGAGACTTATGATATGTGTAGTGTAGTAAAATGCTATTATCAAGTTGTATGAGATATAAATGATTAACTATTAAAAGACTATTTATACAAATTGAATACTTCTAGTAAATTTAATTCACTGAGCTGTGAAGCTCATCCCTCATTGTACAATGATTTCAGGTAACAAGCAAGACAAATAGTTTGTGAGTTGAGATTCAGACGAAATCATTATCTGTAAGCCACGTATATGTCCGCATCTTTAGACTAATGAGAAAATAAAATAAAAATTTATTTGTTAATATTCATGCATTTTACGTTGTATATAATGTTAAAGTCAAGATCAGAATGATGTATATCCCCTGTTGAGTGTTGAGGATTGATATAAAAATTTCTATTGGCGTTATTTTTCTTGTTGCATATATGTGTCGTGCTGGGATTTTCAAAATGTGACAACACCGCCTCGGAGGTGTCCAACCCGGGATGGGTCGTTAACAATAGGTTTGCTGTTTGGTTAAAATTTTGATGCCTTTATCATTTACTTGTGTTATAATTATACTTTACATGCATGATTTTGTATAGCTTTTTTGTTGGGTTCAAATTTTAATTCTTTGAGCACTTGCTTATGCTACCATTATGTTATACATGGATGGTTCTGTATAGATTTTTTGTTGTGTTCAAATTTTGGTGCCTTTAGCACTTACTTGTGCTACCATTATACTATTCATGGATGGTTTGGCATAGGTTTGTCACTGTGTTCAAATTTTGATGCCTTTAGCACTTGTTTGTGCTATCATTACGCTGTACATGGATGGTTTGGTATAGATTTTCTGCTCGGTTCAAATTTTTACGCTTTTTGCATTGCTTGTGCTACTATTATGCTATACATTCATGGTTTGGTATAGGTTTGTTGCTGTATTGAAATTTTGATGGCTTTAGTACTTGCTTGTGCTACTATTATGCTATATATAGATGGTTTGGTTTAGTTTTGTTGCTCACTTCAAATTTTTATCCCTTTAGCACTTACTTGTGCTACCATTATGCTATATATGCACTGTTTAGTATATGTTTGTTGTTGTGTTTAAATTTTTATGCCTATAACACTTGCTTGTGCTAACAATATGCTATACATGCATGGTCCGGTATAGGTTTTATTTCTGGGTTCAAATTTTGATTCTTTTAGCACTTGCTTGTGCTACCATTATGTTATACATGGACAGTTTGGTTTTACTTTGCTGTTTTGTTCAAATTTTGATGCCTTTAACACTTACCTATTCTACCATTATGCTACACACGGATGGTTTGGTATAAGTTTGTTGCTTGATTCAAATTTTGGTGCCTTTAACACTTGCCTCTGCTACCATTGCGTTGTACATGCATGGTTTGGTATAGATTTGTTACTAGGTTCAAATTTTGATGCCTTTGGCACTTGTTGTGCTCCCATTATGCTATACATGGATGGTTTCGCACTAGTTTACTATTTGGTTCAAATTTTGATTTTTTTGGTACTTTCTTGTACTACCATTATGCTATACATTGATGGTTTGGTATAGGTATGCTGCTAGTTTCATGTTTTGATGGTTTAGGCACTTGCTTATGGTAACATTTTGCAATACCTGCTTGGTTTGGTACTAGTTTGTTTCTTGGTTCAAATTTTGATGCCGTTGGTAATTGTGTGTGCTACCATTATGCTATACATGCATGGTTTGATATTACTTTGCTGTTAGGCTCAATTTTGGATACCTTTAACATTTGCTTGTGCTACCGTTATACTATGCATGCATGGTTTGGTACTGGTTTGCTGTTGGTTTCAAACTTTGGCATATTTTGGCACTTGAGTGTTCTAAAATTATGGTATACATGCTTTGTTTGGTATTGGTTTGTTGCTTGATTCTTTTTTTTTATTTATGATTTTGTCACTTACTTGTGCTCTCATCATTCAATATATGTTTGTTTTTATATTGAATTGTTACGAGGTTAAAATTTTGATGCCTTTAGCATATGCTTGTGCTTCCATTATCTTATACATGCATAGTTTGATATAAGCTTGTTGTTGAGTTCAAATTTTGATGTGTTTAGCACTTGCTTGTGCTACCATTATGCTATACTTGGATGGTTTGGTATAAGTTTGCCGCTGGGTTCAAATTCTGATTCCTTTAACATTTACATGTGCTACTATTATGCGATACATGCATGATTTGGTATAGGTTTGTTATTGGGTTTAAATTTTGATGCATTTGGCACTTATTTTTGTTACCATTATGCTATACCTGCATTGTTTCGTACTGGTTTGCTACTGGGTTCAAATTTTGATGTCTTTGGCAGTTGTGTGGGCTACCAATACATTATACATGCATGGTTTGGTATTGGTTTGCTGTTAAGCAAAATCTTTGATGCCATTAACACTTGCTTATGCTACCGTTATGCTATGTATGCATGGTTTGGCACTGGTTTGTTGTTGGTTTCAGACTTTGAAGTATTTTGGTACTTGAGTGTTCTAAAATTATGTTTTACATGCTTTGTTTGGCACTGGTTTGCTACTTGGTTCCTTTTTTTTTTTTATGCTTTTGCCACTTGCTTTTGCTCCTATCATTCTATATACGCTTGTTTTGATACTGAATTGCTGCGGAGTTAAACTTTTGATGCTTTTTTCAACTTACTTGTGCTACCATTATCTTATAGATGCATGATTTGGTATAGGTTTATTGCTGTGTTCAAATTTTAATGCGTTTAGCACTTGCTTGTGCTACTATTATGCTAGACATAGATGGTTTGGTATAGGTTTGCTGTTGGGTTTAAATTTTGATGCCTTTAGCACTTGCGTGTTCTAAAATTATGTTATACATGCATGGTTTGGTATAGGTTTGTTGCTAGATTTAAATTTTGATTCATTTAGCACTTGTTTCTGTTACCATTATGCTATAAATGCATGGTTTAGTACAAGTTTGCTGTTGGGTTCAATTATTGATGCCTTTGGCACTTGCTTGTGCTATAGTTATGCTATGCATGGTTTGTAACTGGTTTGCTATTGGTTTAAAATTTTGATGTTTTTTGGTAATTTCTTGTTATACCATTATGTTATATATGCGTTGTTTGGCACTGGTTTATTGCTTGGATAATTTTTTGATGCTTTTGTCACTTGTTTATGCTTTCATTATTCTATATATGCTTGTTTTGATACTGATTTGTTGTTGTGTTCAAATTTTGATGCCTTTAGCACTTGCTTGTGCTACCATTATGCTATACATGCATGGTTTGGTATAAGTTTTTTGGTTGTGATCAAATTTTGATGACTTTGGTACCTGCTTGTGCTAATATTATGCTATACATGCACGGTTTGGAATTGGTTTGCTGTTAAGTTCAATTTTTTATGCCTTCGAAACTTGCTTGTACCACCGTAATGCTATACATGCATGGTTTTGTACTAATGTGATGTTGGTTTCAAATTTTGATGCCTTTTGGCACTTGCTTGTTCTAGCAATATACTATATTTGCTTTGTTTAACACTATTTGCTGCTCGAAACTTTTTTGATACTTTTCTCCCTTGTTTGTGCTTCCATAATTCTATATATGCTTAGTTTGATACTGAATTGCTGCTGAGTTCAAATTTTGATGCCTCTAGTAGATTCTTGTGCTACCATTATGTCATACATATATGGTTTTGTATAAGTTTCTTGTTGAGTTCAAGCTTTGATGTCATTAGCACTTTCTTGTGCTACCGTTATGCTATACATGCTTTGTTTGGCAAAGGTTTATTGCTTGGTTCCTTTTTTGATACTTTTGTTACTTGCTTGTGCTCTCATCATTCTAAATAAGATTGTTTTGATTTTGAATTGTTGCGAGGTTAAAATTTTGATACCTTTAGCACTTGGTTGTGCTCCCATTATCTTATTCATGCATACTTTGGTACAGATTTGTTGCTGGGTTCAAATTTTGATGCGTTTGGCACTCGATTGTACTACCATTATGCTAGACATGGATGGTTTGGTATAGGTTTGCTGCTGGGTTAAAATTTTGATGCCTTTAGCACTTACTTGTGCTACCATTATACTCTATATGCATGATTCTACATAGGTTTATTGTTGGGTTAAAATTTAGATGCCTTTAGCATTTGCTTATGCTACCATTATGCTCTATATGCATGGTTTGGTATAGGTTTGTTGCTGGGTTTAAAATTTGATGCCTTTAGCACTTGTATTGCTGCCATTATGCATTACATGGATGGTCTGATATATGTTTGTTGCTTGTTTCAAATTTTGATACATTTAGCACTTGCTTAGGCTACCATTATGTTATACATTCATGGTTTCATATAGATTTGTAGTCGTGTTCAAATTTTGATGCATTTACCATTCACTTATGCTACCATTATGTTATATACGGATGGATGGTATAGGTTTTCTACTCGTTTCAAATTTTCATGCATTTAGCATTTGCTTGTGCTACCATTATGTTATACATTCATGGTTTGGTATAGATTTGTTGTTATGTTTAAATTTTGATGCCTTTAGCACTTACTTATGCTATCATTATGCTATACATAGATGGTTTGGTATAGGTTTGATGCTCATTTCAAATTTTGATGCCTTTAGCACTTAGTTGTGCTACTATTATGCTCTACATGCATGATTTGGTATAGATTTATTGCTGGGTTATAATTTTGATGCCTTTAGCACTTGCTTGTGCTACAATTATGCTATACTTGGATGGTTTGGCATAAGTTTGCTGCTTGGTTCAAATTTTGATGCCTTTAACACTTGATCGTGCTACCATTATGCTATACATTCATGGTTTGCTATAGGTTTGTTGTTGGGTTCAAATTTTGATATTTTTAGCACTTGTTTGTTATACCATTATGCGATAAATGGATGGTTTGGTATAGGTTTGTTACTGTGTACAAATTTTGATACCCTTAGCATTTGCTTATGCTATCATTATGATATATATGGATGGTTTGGTATAGGTTTACTGTTGGGTTCAAATTTTGATTCCTTTAGCATTTGCTTGTGTTACAACTATACTCTACATGTATGATTTGGTATAGGTTTGTGGCTGGGTTCAAATTTTGATTCCTTTAATACTTGTATGTGCTACCATTATGCTATAGATGAATTGTTATGTATAGGTTTTTTGTTGTGTTCAAATTTTGATGCCTTTAGCACTTTCTTGTGCTATCATTATACTATTCATAGATGATTTGGTATAGGTTTCTTGTTGTTTTCAAATTTTGATACATTTAGCATTTGCTTGTGCTATACATGGATGGTTTACTACTTGGTTCTAATTTTGATGCCTTTAGCACTTATTTGTGCTACCATTATGCTATATATGTATGGTTGGGTATTTGTTGCTGGATTCAAATTTTGTTGCATTTGGTACCTTCTTGTGCTTCTATTATGGTATAAATGTATGGTTTGGAATGGTTTCTTATTAGTTTCAAATTTTGATACGTTTAGCAGTTGTTTGTGCTACCATTATGTCATATATGCATGATTTAGTATAAGTTTCTTGCTGGGCTCAAATTATGATGCTTTTAGAACTTGCTTGAGCTGCCTTTATGTTATACATTCATGGTTTGGTATAGATTTTTTATTGGTACAAATTTTGATGCCTTTAGCACTTACTTGTGCTACCATTATGCTATACATGGATGGTTTGATATAGGTTTGTTGCTAGGTTCAAATTTTTACACCTTTAGCACTTGCTTATGCCATGATTATGCTATATATGCATGGTTTGGTATATGTTTGCTACTAGGTTCAAATTTTGATGCATTTTGCACTTGTGTTTGCTATAATTGTGCTAAACATGGATGGTTTAAAATAGATTTGTTGTTGTGTTCAAATTTTGATACCATTAGCACTTGCTTGTGCTACCATTATGTATGGAATAGGTTTGCTGCAATATTCAAATTTTGATGCACTTAGCACTCGCTTGTGCTACCATTATGCTATACATTCATGGTTTGGTATAAGTTTGTTACTGGGTTCAAATTTTGTTGTATTTGGCACCTACTTCTGCTTCCATTATGCTATATATGTATGGTTTGATAATGGTTTTCTGTTAATTTTAAATTTTGGTGCCTTTAGTAGCTGTTTGTGCTACCATTATGCCATACATGCATGGTTTGGTATAAATTACTTGCTGGGTTCAAATTTTGATGCCTTTAGTACTTGTTTGTGCTATTATTATGCTATACATGGATATTTTGTTATAGGTTTGTTGTTGTGATCAAATTTTGATACCTTTAGCACTTGCATGTGCTACCATTATGCTTTACAGGGATGGTTTGATATATGTTTGCTGCTCGTTTCAAAATTTAATGCCTTTAGCACTTGCTTGTGCTACCATTATGTTATACATTCATGGTTTTGTATAGGTTTGTAGCTGTGTTCAAATTTTGATGCCTTTAGCAATTGTTTGTGCTACCATTATGTTATATATGGATGGATGGTATAGGATTTCTACCCGTTTCAAATTTTCAAGCATTTAGCATTTGCTTATGCTACCATTATTCTATACATTCATGGTTTCGTATAGGTTTGTTGTTGTGTTCAAATTTTGATGCTTTTAGCACTTACTTATTCTATCATTATGCTACATAGATGGTTTGGTATATGTGTGCTGCTCGGTTCAAATTCCTTTAGCACTTGCTTGTGCTACCATTATGCTCTATCTGCATGGTTTGGTATAGGTTTATTGCTACATTATAATTTTGTTGCTTTTAATGCACTTGCTTATGTTACCATTATGCTATACTTGGATGGTTTGTTATAGGTTTTCTGCTTGATTCAAATTTTGATGCCTTTAGCACTTGTTCGTGCTATCATTATGCTATAGGTTTGTTGTTGGGTTCAAATTTTGATGTCTTTAGCACTTGTTTGTTCTACCATTATGGTATAAATGGATGGTTTGGTAAATGTTTGTAGCTTTGTTTAAATTTTGATACCTTCAGCATTTACTTGTGCTACCATTATGGTATACATGGATGGTTTGGTATAGTTTTGTTGCTGAGTTAAAATTTTGATGCCTGTAGCATTTGGTTGTGCTCCTATTCTCTTATTCATGCATATTTTGGTATAGGTTTGTTGCTGGGTTCAAATTTTGATATGTTTGGCACTTGATTGTGCTACCATTATGCTAGACATGGATGGTTTGGTACAGGTTTTCTGTTGAGTTCAAATTTTAATGCCTTTAGTGCTTACGTGTGCTGCTATTATGCTACACTTGCATGGTTTAGTATAGGTTTGTTTATGGGTTTAAATTTTGATGCATTTGGTACCTGCTCCTACTACTATTATGCTACACAGAAATGGTCTAGTACTGGTTTGTTGCTGGGTTCAATTTTTGATGCCTTTGGCACTTGCTTGGGCTATAGTTATGTTATGCATGGGTTGTAACTAGTTTGTTGTTAGTTTATAATTTTGAATTTTTTTGGCAATTGCTTGTTCTACCATTATGCTACATATGCTTTGTTTGGCATTGGATTGTTGCTCGAATCTTTTTTTGATGCTTTTCCCACTTGCTTATGCTCTCATTATTTTATATATGCTTGTTTTGATACTGATTTGCTATTGTGTTCAAATTTTGATACCTTTAGCACTTGCTTGTGCTACAATTATGCTATACATACATGATTTGGTATAACTTTTTTGCTGGGATAAATTTTGATGCCTTTGGTACATGCTTGTGCTACTATTATGCTATACTTGCATGGTTTAGTAATGGCTTGTTGTTAGGTTCATTTTTTATTCCTTTAGCACTTGCTTGTTCTACCATTATGCTATATATGCTTTGTTTAGCACTAGTTTGTTACTCAGATCTTTTTTTTTTTTTTTATGTTTTTCTCCCTTCCTTGTGCTCCCATCATTTTATATCTACTTAGTTTGATACTAAATTGCTGTTGTGTTCAAATTTTTATACCTTTAGTACTTCCTTGTACTACCATTATGCCATACATGCACAATTTGGTATAAGTTTCTATCTGGGTTCAAATTTTGATGCCTTTAGCATTTACTTGTGCCACCATTATGCTATACATACATGGTTTGGTATAAGTTTGCTGTTGGTGTCAAATTTTGACGCCTTTAGCACTTGTTTGTGCTACCGTTATGATTTACATGGATGGTTTGGTATAGGTTTACTGCTGAGTTCAAATTTTGATGCATTTAGCACTTGTTTATGCTACCATTATACCTCACATACATGGTTTGGCATAAATTTGTTATTGGGTTCAAATTTTGATGGCTTTAGCAATTTCTTATGTTACCATTATGCTATACATATATAGTTTGACATAGGTTTGCTGCTAAGTTTAAATTTTGATGCCTTTAGCACTAACTTGTGCTACCATTATGTTATACATAGATGTTTTGGTATATGTATGTTGTTGGGTTCAAATTTTAATAGCTCACGCACTTGCTTATGCTACCATTATGCTATACATGCATGATTTGGTATTGGTTTTATTGGTAGGTTCAATTTTTTATGTCTTTAACATTTGCTTGTGCTATCGTTATGTTATGCATGCATGGTTTAGTACTGGTTTGCTATCGGTTTCAAACATTGACATATTTTGGCACTTGCTTACTCTACAATTATGCTATACATGTTTTGTTTGGCACTGGTTTGTAGCTCAGTTACTTTTTTGATGCATTTCTCCTTTGTCTGTGCTCCCATCATTCTATATCTTCTTAGTTTGATAATAAATTGCTATTGGGTTCAAATTTTGATGACTTTAGCAATTCCTTGTGCTACCATTATGCCATACATGCATGGTTTGGTATAAGTTTCTTGCTGGGTTCAAATTTTAATGCATTTAGCACTTGTGCTACAATTATGCTCTACATGCATAGTTTGGTATAAGTTTACTGCTTGGTTCAAATTTTGACACCTTTAGCACTTACTTGTGCTACCATTATGCTATACATGGATGATTTGGCATAGGTTTGTTGCTGGGTTCAAATTTTGAAACCTTTAGCACTTGTTTGTGGTACTATTATGCTATACATGCATCATTTGGTATAGGTTTGTTGTTCGGTTCAAATTTTGATGCTTATAACACTTGCTGGTACTACCATTATACTATACATGGATAGTATGTTATAGGTTTGTTATTCGGTTCCAATTTTGATACTTTTAGCACTTGCTTGTGTTACCATTATGCTATACATGGATGGTTTAGTATAGCTTTGTTGCTCGGTTCAAATTTTGATGCCTTTAGCACTTGCTTATGCTACCATTATGCTATACATGCATGGTTCAATATAGATTTGTTACTTGGTTCAAATTTTGATGCCTTTACCACTTGCTTTTGCTACCATTATGCTATACATGGACGGTTTGGTATAGGTTAGTTGTCCGATTCAAATTTTGATGCCAAGTGCTACCATTGTGCTATAAATGCATGGTTTAGTATAGGGTTGTTGTGTTCAAATTTTGATGTCTTTAGCACTTAATTGGTCTATCATTATGCTATACATGTGTGATTTGGAATAGGTTTGTTGTTCGGTTCAAATTTTGATGCCTTTAGCGCTTACTTGTGCTACCATTACACTATACATGCACAGTTTGGTATAGGTTTGTTGTTGTGTTCAAATATTGAAACCTTTAACACTTGCTTAAGCTAATAATATGCTATACATGCATGGTTTGGTATAGGTTTGTTGTTGGGTTCAAATTTTGATACCTTTAGCACTAGCTTGTGCTACCATTATTCTGTACATAGATGGTTTAGTATAGGTTTATTATTGTGTTTATATTTTGATGACTTTAACACTTGCTTGTGCTACCATTATTTTGTACATGGATGGTTTCATTTATGTTTGTTACTACGTTCAAATTTTAATGTCTTTGACACTTGCTTGTGCTATCATTATACTTTACATGGATGGTTGGTACTGATTTACTACTAGGTTCAAATTTTGATGTCTTTTGGTAGTTGTTTGTGCTACCATTATGCTATACATTGATGGTTTGGTATAGGTATGCTGCTGGGTTCAAGTTTTGAAGGCTTACACACTTGCTTGTGGTACTATTTTGGTATATATGCATGGTTTGGTATTGGTTTACTACTGGGTTAAACTTTTGATGCCTTTAGTACTTTCTTATGCTACCATTATGCTATACATGCATGGTTTGGTATAAATTTGTTGTTGGGTTCAACTTTTGATGCGTTTAGCACTTGCTTGTGCTACCATTACACAATATATGGGTGGTTTTGTATAGATTTGTTGTTGGGTTCAAATTTTGATGCCTTTAGCATTTTCTTGTGCTACCATTAAGCTATACATGCATGATTCGATATAGGTCTGTTGCTGGGTTCAAAATTTGATGCCTTTAGCACTTGATTGTGCTACCATTATGCTATACATGCATGGTTCAATATAAGTTTGTTGTTGGGTTCAAATTTTGATGCCTTTGGTATCTGCTTGGGCTACCATTATGCTATACATGCATGTTTTGGTATTGGTTTGCTGTTATGTTCCTTTTTATGCCTTTGGCACTTGCTTGTGCTATCGTTATGCTATGCATGCATGGTTTGGTACTAGTTTATTGCTGGTTTTAAATTTTGATGCCTTTTGGCACTTGCTTGTATATAGATGGTTTGTTATAGGTTTGTTGCTAGATCAAATTTTGATGCGTTTAATACTTGCTTGTGCTACCATTATGTTATACATGGATAGTTTGGTATAGGTTTGCTACTGGGTTCAAATTTTGATGCTTTTAGCACTTGATTGTGCTACAATTATGCTATTAATGCAAGGTTTGGTATAAGTTTGTTGTTGGGTTCAAATTTTGATTCTTTTGGCACTTGGTTGTGCTACTATTGTGCTTTACATGGATTATTTGGTACGATTTTGTTGCTCGGTTCAAATTTTGATGCTTTTAGCACTTGTTTGTGCTACTATTATACCATACATGGATGGTTTGTTATAGGTTTGCTACTGGGTTCAAATTTGATGCTTTTAGCACTTGTTTGTGCTACCTTTATGCTATATATGCATAGTTTGGTATAGGTTTCTTACTGGTTTTTAATTTTGATGCATTTAGCACTTGCTTGTGCTATGATGATGCTACACATGCATGGTTGGATACTGGTTTGCTGTTGGTTTCAAATTTTGATGTTTTCTGGCAATTACTTGTTCTACCATTATGATATATACGCTTTGTTTGACATAGGATTAATGTATGGATCATTTTTTGGTGCTTTGTCACTTGCTTATGCTGTTATCATTCTATATATGCTTGTTTTGAGATTGATTTGTTGCTCGGTTAATATTTGGATACCTTTAGCACTTGCTTGTGTCACTATAATGCTATACATACATGGTTTGGTATATATTTGTCCCTAGGATCAAATTTTGATACCTTTAGCACTTGTGTGTGCTACCATTATACTATACATGGATGGTTTGGTATAGGTTTGCTTATGTGTTCAAATTTTTATACCTTTAGCATTTGCTTGTGCTAACATTATGCTACACATACATGGTTTGGCATAGTTTTGTTGTTGGGTTTAAATTTTGATGCCTTTATCACTTGCTTATGCTACCATTATGCTATACATGGATGGTTTGGTATAGGTTTGCTGCTAGGTTCAAATTTTGATGCCTTTAGCTCTTGCTTATGCTACCATTATGTTATACATGGATGGTTTGGTATAAGAATGTTGTTTGGTTCAAATTTTGATGGCTTAGCACTTGGTTGTGCTACTGTTATGCTATACATGCATGATTTGGTATTCGTTTGCTACCAAATTCATTTTTCCTGCCTTTAACAGTTTCTTGTGCTACCATTATTCTATGAATGCATGGTTTGGTATTGGTTTACTGTTGGTTTCAAACTTTGACATATTTTGGAACTTGCTTGTTCTTCAATTATGCTATACATGCTTAGTTTGGCACTGTTTGCTGCTTGGTTACTTTTTTGATTTTTTTTTTCACTTGCTTATGCTCCCATCATTATATATATATATATAGACACACACACACACACACACACGCTTGTTTTGATACTGGATTGCTACTGGATTCAAATTTTGATGCCTTTAGCGTTTGCTTATGCTACCATATGCTCTATATGGATGATTTGGTATAGTTTTATTGTTGAGTTCAAATTTTGATGCCTTTAGCACTTGTTTGTGCTACCATTATGCTATACATGAATGGTTTAGATAACGTTTGTTGATCAGTTCCTTTTTTGAGGATTTAGCACTTGCTTGTGCTATCATTATGTTATGCATAGATGGTTTGGTATAAGTTTGCTGTTGAGTTCAAATTTTGATGTATTTAGCACTTGTGTGAGCTACCATTATGCTATACATGCATGGTTTGGTATAGGTTTGTTGATGGGTTTAAATTTTGATACATTTGGCACTTGCTTCTGCTACCATTATGATATACATGCATCGTTTAGTACTGGTTTACTGCTAGGTTCAATTTTTTATGCCTTGGCACTTGCTTGTGCTATAGTTATGCGATGCATGGTATGTAACTAGTTTGCTGTTGGTTTCAAATTTTGATGTTTTTTGGCAATTGCTTGTTCCATCATTATGCTATATATGCTTTGTTTGGCACTGGTTTGCTGCTCGTATCATTTTTTAATGCTTTTGTCACTTGCTTATGCTCTCATTATTCTGTATATGCATGTTTTGATATTGGTTTGCTATTGTATTCAAACCTTGATGCCTTTAGCACTTATGCTACCATTATGTTATACATGCATGGTTAGGTATAAGTTTGTTGCTGGAATCAAATTTTGATGCCTTTGGTACTAGCTTGTGTTCCCATTATGCTATACATACATGGTTTGGTATTGGTTTGCTGTTAGGGCCAATTTATTATGCCTTTGGCAATTGCTTGTGCTACAATTATGCTATGCATGCATGGTTTGGTACTAATTTGATGTTGGTTTCAAAATTTGATGCCTTTTGGTACTTGCTTGTTCTACCATTATGCTATATATATGCTTTGTTCAGCATTGGTTTGTTTCTCGGATCTTTTTTTTTTTATGCTTTTCTCATTTGCTTGTGCTCCTATCATTCTATATCTGCTTAGTTTGATAGTGAATTGTTATTAGGTTTAAATTTTGATGTCTTTAGCACTTGCTATGCGATACATACATGGTTTGGTATAAGTTTCTTGTTGGGTTTAAATTTGTATGCCTTTAGCACTTGCTTGTGCTATCATTTGCTATACATTCATGGTTTGGTATAGGTTTGTTGCTAGATTCAAATTTTGATGCCTTTAGCACTTACTTGTGCTACCGTTATGTTATACATGAATGATTTGGTATATGTTTGTTGTTCGGTTCAAATTTGGATGCCTTTAGCACTTTCTTGTGCTACCATTATTCTATAAATGTATGGTTTGGTATAGGTTTGTGGTTAAGTTCAAATTTTGATGCTTTTAGCACTTGCTTGTGCAAGTATTATACTATACATGGATGGTTTGGTATAGTTTTGCTTTTGGGTTTAAATTTTGATGCCTTTAGCACTTACTTGTGCAACCATGATGTTATACAAGCATGGTTTGTTATAGGTTTGTTGTTGGGTTCAAATTTTGATGCTTTTAGCACTTGCTTGTGCTACAATTACACTATACATGGATGGTTTGATATGATTTGTTGTTGTTTTCAAATTTTGATACCTTTAACATTTGCTTGTGCTACCATTATGGTATACATAGATGGTTTGGTATAGGTTTGATGCTGGGTTAAAATTTTGATGCCTTTAGCACTTGCTTATGCTACCATTATGCTATACACGCGTGGTTTGGTATGGGTTTGTTACTGGTTAAAATTTTTGATATCTTTAGCATTTGTTTGTTCTACCATTATGCTACACATTGATAGTTTGTTATAGGTAGCAAGCATGATTAACAACTTCGGCCCAAAAGTCTTTAGAAAGCCTAGCATTTGAGAGCATACAACGTACCCTTTCCAAGAGTATCATGTCTGCAACACCACTCTGTTGTGGCATCTTTTTGACAGTGTGATGTGTGACGAGACCTTCGTTATTGGAAAAAGAACCGAACTCATTATTACGTACCCTTTCCAAGAGTGTCATGTCTGCAACACCACTCTGTTGTGGCATCTTTTTGACAATGTGATGTGTGATGATACCTTCGTTATTGGAAAAAGAATCGAACTCATTATTGTAGAATTCAAGACAATTGTCTGTCCGAAAGCGCTTGATCTTTTACCCTGTTTGCTTCTCAGTCAGCGCCTTCCACCTTTTGAATATGAGGAATGCATGACTCTTGTGCTTCAAGATGTATATGCATACTTTCTTTGAGAAATCATTGATGAACGTCATCATGTAGGATGAACCACCCTTTAATACAACTTGAGAAGGACCCCACAGATATGAGTGGATGTAGTCAATTGTGCCTTTCGTGTAATGTACTCCATTTTTCTGAATCAAACCTGATATTCTTTCACAAAGACACAATGCTCACAAAAATCTAGCTTTCCTATCTTTTAACCACACAGAAGATCTAGCTTAGAAAGCTCCATCATTCCCCTCATACTCATATGCCCGAGACGCATATTCCATAACTGAGTTGCATCGTCATCCAATTCACCCAATGTTGAAACTACACAAGCACCCTCCACAGTGCTTCCCAGTAGATGATGTAGTCTAGCTATCCTTTTTTCCCTTCAATATTGTGAGTGCCCCTCTGGATACTCAAAACTCCATCTTCACCGGTAAACCAGTAACCTTTGATTTTGAGCTCGCTCAAGGAAATAAGATTCTTTTTCAAACCCGGTACATGCTAGACTTCAAATGTTCTAACTATCTCATCATACATCTTGATATGGATTGTTCCAATTCCAACGATAGCCATTGGCTTGTCATTCCCAAGAGAATCGTACCACTAGATGGTCTGTAGGTATTGAACCACTCCCGTATAGGGTACACATGGAATGAACAAACGGAATCCAAAATCCACTCGTCACCAGAAGTACAAGTGGAAATAGATAGAACATTATCTACTTCATCTGCACTTTCATCACCGCTACCACTAGCAATGTTAGCGACCCCCGAGTCATCCGTCTTTTCCTTCTTTACATCTTTTCCCTTGAGTTTTAGACAATTTTTCTTGAAATGCCCCATCTTCTGACACTCATAACATCGAACATACTTTGCTCGAGATTTTCCTCTAGACTTATTAAAGCTTCTTTCTTTATCCCTACTCCTTACAATCAAGCCTTCAACTTGATTATCGCCCCTATCACAAGACGTTTTCTTCTTTTACTTGCGAGAGTTCAAAGAAGATTTCACATTTTGCATGTTGATACTATCTCTCCCATACAACATAGTGTCCACAAAATTTTTATAGGACTAAGAATTAAGGCTTTATCATCATCACCTATTTTCTCTCCAATATTTCTTAATTCAATAATAACTTTATTGAATTCATCAAGGTGGTCTACAAGAGATTTACCTCCTGACATCCTCGAGGTGTAGAACCGTTGCTTGAAATACAACTGATTCTTGAGAGATTTCTTCATGTATAGTGTCTCTAGCTTCTTCCATAGCTTTGGAGTCGATGTTTCTTCGGCGACTTCTCTTAAGACATTATCGGAAAGAGACAATTATATTGCAAACAATGTATTCTCCATGATGTTGTCCTTCTCCTCTGCCTTCATTGTTTCTGGGAACTTGGCCTTCTTGTCAAGTGCCTTAAACAATCCTTGTTGTTCGAGTATAGCTCGCATCTTTAGCTTCCACATGTTAAAGTCATTTTGTCCATCAAATTTTGCGACCTCATATTTAGCCATAAATGATGCCATGGATAAAACAATTTATCAAAAAAATCTAATCAGCAACCACTCAACACTGAGTCAAGAACATAACTATCTGCTCTCAGTCAAAAACACCTGGGCAAGCTAGAAAGAGAAGCTCTCAACTGCTACAGTGCTTGCCCATGGTCTCCCGCCCCTTTCTCCTCCCCCCTCCCTTGCTCACAGCATCAAATCCTATGCAATCTTTAGTATGGGAAAGAAGAAACCTGGTAGAAAGCCTCCTATCTCAGTCCAAGAACAAAAAGACCTGGAATATGTAGAGAATCATTTCAAAAATGCTACAGTAGCTTTGTCGCGAAAAGAAGTTCCTGCAAGCTCCTGTAAGCATGGAGCTAGAGGTTCAAGCAAAGAATCAGAAAGCTCTTCCTGCTTCCCAGGAGAGGAAGTGTCTAAGTCCTTGAGGCCTAAAGTGGAAGGCTCAGCCTCGGGTAGTGAGGAAAGCTTGCACAGAGCTTCAATGGTGAACAGTACCTAGATCCAAGTCAAGGGTAAGGGAGCTAAGCAGGCAATGCAGGAAGAGTCTCAGACCCTAGAGGATGAGAACCCAAGCTCCTCTGAAGAGAGTGATGAAAACTCTGCTCAAGAAGAGTCTTACTCTTCAAGTGAAGAAGATGATCCTAGCTGTAATGCTACTGTTCACGGAGGACCAGTTGCTGATAGGCTGGGGAAGAAAGAGGCAAGCAAAGGGTCCAGGTCTCACACCCCATTGAAGAATGGGGCCCCCCCCTTTTGGTTCTAGCTCCAATGTGGCTTTCCCTGAGTAGGCTGGCTCACCAGGCTCTCTAGCTAAATCAAAAGCTAAAGGTCCAGATGACATAGAGGGCAGGCTCTAGGAGCAAGGCAAGAAAACTCCTTAGGTCAGCTTGTTTGCTGACAATAGGAAGCAAAGCAAAGGTCTCCAACTCACTACCATTGAAAGTGAAGGAGAAATAGTGTGTGTCACAGAGGAAGACATTGAGGAGGTGTTCAATGACCATTCTGCTTGATTGGCTACTTTGCTGGAAGATTCCCAGGAAAGACAGCCTTGAAGATGCTCACTGACTCCTGGAAGGTAAAAGTCTCAACCCAATTCCATGATAGTGGCTGGATTGTATTTAAATTTGGAACTGCTGAAGCTAGCATGAATATACTGCAAGAAGGGCCCTATCAAGTTTATGGTAGACCCATTCTCTTGAAATCTAGGCCTAAATTTTTTCAATTTTGCAATGAAGAAATAAGCACCATCCCATTATGGATTCAATTGAAGGGCCTCCTCCTTGAGCTGTGGACTGCTAACTGTTTAAGCAAGATTGGCTCCCAACTTGGAAAACCCCTATATGCTGACCAACTCACAAACAACAAAGATAGAATCTTATATGCTAGGTTGCTTGTGGAGATAGATGTAGCAAAGAAAATCAAGTTTTCAGTGCCTGTTAGTTTCCCTAATGGGACTACCTCTGAGCAAAGGATATCTTATGAAAACCTCCCAAGATACTGCCCCAAATGTAAAGTCCTTGGACATGACCTCTACTCTTGCAGCCTGAATGCAAAATCAGATAAGGGAAGGAAGTAGAATGGAAAAAAGGAAGAAACACCAAGGCGGGAAGGGCTTAAAGTCCCCAATGAAGTGGACAAAGGGGGGAACCAACAACAGGCTGAGACAGTTGGGGATAGGCCTGGCAGAGACCCTGCAGCAACAGAAAAGACAACCTTTGCCCCTAGAGAGGTGGTCCAGGCTGAGAATGATCCACCAAGAGATGACCCCTGCCCCAAGGAGATAAGGGTGGAGGGAAGACATGAGCCTACCTCAACTCCAATCCAGGTGGTAGCTGGATTAAGGTCTACCCATATCTCTGATCCTCCAGATACTAGTGAGATGCCTATGGAACCAAGGGAGTAGGGGAGTTGCCCCCTACCTATAAGAAAAAGAAGAGGAAGCCAGGCCAGAAAGATCACCACCTAGTTGGGAAAAGAGAAAAGCCCTCCCAAACCCCTATATGATTGTAGCCAGCTGGAACATCGGGGGCTTTCACAAGCCCCTGAAACACAATGGGGTGCTGCACCTCATGAAGAGTAAGAAGATTGATGTGATGGGAATTTTGGAGTGCAAGCTTGATGAAACCAAGCTACACAAAATCATGGGTAACAAGTTCAACTTGTGGAGCCAGATCAACAATTTCTCCACTCATCATCCAAGCAGAATTTTGGTTCTTTGGGACCCCTCTAAGGTCAGTCTTTCTCTTATAGAAGCAAGCTCTCAAGTTATTCATTGTAATGCTCTATGTTTAATCACGTCTTGTAAATTTGTAATTAGCTTTGTTTATGGATGTAACACCATTGTGGCTAGAAGACCCATGTGGGATAACCTTTGTAATTTTAGCTATGATTGCTTAAGCCTTTGGCTTGTCTTGGGGGATTTCAATAATGTTTTTGCAGCTGAGGAGAAAGCTAATGGCCTACCTGTTACTGACTATGAGCTTAGGGACCCTTCTTTTTGTTGTAGAGAAACAGGCTTGTTTGATGTCAGTACTACTGGGTGCCTTTTTACCTGGACTAACAACAAAGTTTGGTGTAAGTTGGATAAGATAATGGTGAATAATGTCTGGTATCAAAAGGGGCTGAGAGCCCAAGCATCTTTTCTGCCTGCAGGGTGTCTTTTTGATCACTCCCCATGCCTTGTAAGTTTGATGGATGATGTCAGTGGGGGTAGAAGATCATTCAAGTTCTTCAATATGTGGACTGACCATGAGAAGTTCCTGGATACAGTTAGAGCTCATTGGGGCAGGACCTTGGGGGGTACTAAGCTGTTCAAACTGTGTAGAAACCTGAAAGCCCTCAAATCTCACTTCAAACTGCTCAATGAACAAAACTTTAGCCACATTTCTAAAAGAGCCTTGGAAGCCTCCTCCACCCTTGCTAGTCTCCAAAAGAAGCTTCATGATAACCCATCTGACCCAGAGCTCCAATCTATGGTGGCTTCTATAAAACTCAAGGCTTTTCAACTAGCAGAAGCTGAGAGGAGTTTCCTATCTTAACAGGCTAAGTGCAGATACCTCCTCAAAAGTGATAGGGGCTCCAAGTTCTTTCATGCCTTAGTTAAAAGGAGGACTAGCAAAAACCATATAGCTGCAATTGTTTCCTCTAATGGAGCATTGACTACCTCTGAAGCTGAAGTGAAGGAGGAATTCCTTAAGTTCTATAAGGACCTTCTTGGTTCTTCTTCAATTTGCAGCCCTCTAGACATGGGAGTTATGAGAGCTGGCCTTCTTGTCCAAGAGAGCCAATATGACCAGTTGATAAAAGATGTCTCTGAGGAAGATATTAAGGAAGCTCTGTGGAGTATTGGAGAGGACAAGTCTCCTGGTTCTGATGGCCACTCCTCCAGATTTTTCAAGAAAGCTTGGGATGTATTCAGCAAAGATATCATTGAGGCAGTGAAGGAATTCTTCCAGAATGGTAAACTCTTAAAGCAATTAAATCACACCTCATTGGCCTTGATCCCAAAAATGTAAACAAGCATCAAGAGTTGAGGACTTCAGACCTATAGCCTGCTGTAATGTGATATACAAGATCATTTCCATGATCCTTGCTTCTAGATTAGCTCTATGCCTAAACCTCATTATTAACCAAGCTCAAGCTGCCTTCATAAAATCTAGGGGCATGACAGAGAACATCTGTTTGGCTCAGGAGCTCCTTAGAAAGTATTGCAGGAAAAAAATCTCTCCAAGATGTATGATCAAGATAGACCTCAGGAAAGCTTATGATTCTGTAGAATGGGAATTCCTGAATAGCACTATTGAGGGCCTTGGGTTTCCTGGAAAATTTAGGAGCTGGGTAATGGAATGTGTCACCACTACATCCTTCTCCCTCTCCATCAATGGGAGTATGATTGTGAAGTATTTGTCCAGGCTCCTTGGGAGGTTAAAGGAAGAGGATGGTTTCAAATACCATCCTAAATGTGACAAACTTAAGATCACACACTTAGTATTTGTTGATCACCTCATTCTATTTGCTAGAGGGGATGGTAAATCTGTTGGGCTACTAATGAAGTGTATCAACCAGTTCAGTGAGTGCTCTGGGCTGCAAGCAAACCTAGCCAAGTCTAACATCTATCATGCTGGAGTTAAGGCTGAAGAGTAGATTGAAATCAGAAAAATTACTAGAATGGAGGAGGGCAGCCTTCCTTTCAAATACCTAGGAGTTCCCCTGGCCTCAACTAGATTAAATGCTACACATTACTCCCCCCTCATTGACAAAATAGCTGGGTACATCAATGTCTGGGCTGGTTCTTCATTGTCCTATGCAGGCAGAACAGAACTGATCAAGGCAGTGCTTCAAGGTGTAGAGTGCTTTTAGCTTGCCATTTTCCCCATCCCTGGCAACATCCTGGAGAAAATTATTAGGATGTTCAGGACCTTCTTATGGAATGGTAAGTGTAGTGGCATGACAAAGGCTCTTGTTGCTTGGGCTGTCATTTGTAGACCTAAGTCTGAAGGAGGTTTAGGCTTGGTTGATCTCAAAGTTTGGAACAAGGCTCTCCTCACAAGAGTCCTGTGGAATATCCACATGAAGAAGGACTCTCTATGGATTCAATGGGTGCAACACTACTACCTAATGAACAGATCCATCTGGGAGACCAGGGCTAGTAAGGGTGACTCCCCTGTGTGGAAGAGAATCCTTGAAATCAGGGATAGCTTATCTGATCATCCATCCACTGCCCAGCTAGGCAGTGATAGACTTAAGGACTAGAGTGTCCAGGAAGAGCTGTGCATAAAGAAGGTGTATAACTCAATCAGACAGAAAGGTAATGAGGTCAGCTGGGCCTCATTGGTGTGGAATGGTCACTGCCCTCCTAAGCATTCTTTCATCCTTTGGCTAGCTATTAAGAACAGACTTCTCACCAAAGACAAACTTCAACTTGAAGGGGAGGACAAGCTTTGTCCCCTATGCAAAGTCCAAGATGAATCTAGGGAGCACCTCTTCTTCAAATGCAGGATCAGCAAGGAAACCTGGGATTCTATTAGAGAATGGCTTGGATGGAGAAGGCATATGTCTACAATTAAAAGTGAAATCAAGTGGACTCAAAAAGTCAAGGGAACTGGCCCCCCAGCCATTGCAAAAATAATTGCCCTAGCATGCACAGTATACAACATTTGGATGGCCAGAAATGCAAAACTTTTTGACCAAGCTGCTGTGCTTCCATCTAGCCTAGCTAAGAAAATCAAAGCTGTAATATATAGAGTTGTGTATGCCTTTTGCCCAGAGATTATGCTGCTGTTGTAAGTCCAGCTTGTATGCTTTTGTTCTTGTTTTCCTAGCATTGTTTTCCCTTGGGCTGGCCTTGTAGCTTAGTTAGCATTCCATGTAAAGATTAGGCTTCTTTTGTAAGCCGCTTCTTTTTGTTTCTGTATATGCTCTTACTGTAAATCCCCTGGGTATGCCCAGTGATTTTTGTACAAGTTTTTGATTAATACAATCTTTATTTACAGATAAAAAAAAAAGAACACAATTATCCAATATCAAAACCCAACCGAGGCTATGATACCAATTTGTTGTGAAAAAACGCCACTAGAGATGATAAATTCAACTAACAATGAGATTGCAAAAAAAATGGACAAGTAAATCAACAAGAATCAACCACACAATAAGATAATAGATTTACTTGGTTCGGCATAAGCTTACTCCAGGGACACACAGAGAAATATTTCACTATAAAATGAGAGTTTAAAAATTGCGTTTGAATTACCTAAGCACTCAAAACCAATCCCCAATTACACCCTAACTCACCACTAAGTGTTTGAGAATATAGGCCACACACTGATTATTTGCAGCTCACTACAATCTCTATGTACCTCACTCTTACACTTTGCACTCTTGCAAGAACACTTAACTCCCTCTTTTGTTTCTCTCCTGCTTGTTGTTCTTTTATACTTACCATGCAAGACCTATTTAAATGGAGATGAGGTCTGGCCAAGTCAAGAAATAATGGCAACTTTTGGTGCCACTTGCCCCACAAATTGAGTAACTTTGCTTTTCCACCGAAAAGCAAAAAAAAAAAAAAAAAAATGCCAGCCAGTTTGTCTCCTTTTCTTTCCATCGAAAAGCAAAAAATGCTTTCGGTGGAATCCATGTGGCCAACATATATCTAATCCATGGAAAGAAGGCACAATAGGGGAATGAAGTTGGACTACAACCAAGAATTAAACCAAAAAATGTTGGCCTTACACAAATCTCTTTCCTAATTACCTATAAAATTGTTGAAACAATAATGGAATACACATTTGGTGGACATACGAGATTAACCAAACACCCCTACTAAACCCCTCACCCCAAAAAAAAAAAAATCACGTGTTTGTCTGCCTGGGATCAGGTCAGAAGCTAACCAGATAATAACCATATCACTTGGAGAATTTGGCTTTTCCAAGTGGTATCCAACTAGACGGTGTGCTTTCTTTAAGCTCTGATGTATTTACCTGAATCTCAAGAGTGTAAACTGCAATATTGATAAAAAAAAAAAGTGTAAAATACAATCTCTGTTTAGCCCTTCAGCTGCAGCAATCTCTTTGGATTAGTTTATAGTTCCTCAGTTGTTTCTTATCCAAAATTCTTGTGGTAACCCATAATTGTCGTCTCCACGGGTCATTATGTAACTTGTAGCGTAAAACCTTGTAAAGAAAATATCAACAGGTCAGCAGGACTGCCCTGAACAATTTGGGTATATGAACCTGAAGCACACCCATAACCCACGAAAAGTATAACAGTAACACACACGCATCTAGTAGAAGAAGAGAACGTGACTCAAGAAATCAATTTTCAATTAATACCTAAAACAAAAGCTATCTGATTATGCATTCAAACAATCCACAGCATTGCGCAAAATAAGAAAGCATACAGCTTATGCTCCATCCAGAACTAACCTCAAAGGCATTTTACTTTACTTTATCGGTCAAAAACTTGTCAATCCCTGAACTTTTCACTCCTAAAGTATTAGAAATCTGTCACTCTTTAAATCATGAATCCAGAACAACCAAAAATTCATAAAATTTTCGGGGTATTATTTTGATCCAGTGCATAGCAACACTTACTTTCAAGGAAAAATCCACATGAATAATTGTCTTTCTCAAATATTTTTCAAAAGGCAAGAATTCTAGGATATTACAATAAATTTTTTTTGTCTCTTTCCTAGCATTTATGGCAATGGATCCATGTTATTAGTTGGAGTACTTGGTTCAGTCCCAAGGGTAAATGTTGAATACTGTTTTTTTTATGAATGGGTAAACACTGAATACGATGGACCAAATGAATGGAAAAATACAATTGTATAGGATATAGTGATATACCAAATATGTCATAACCAAATCCAAAGTGCAAATATTAGGCTAACTTGAATTTCAGCTTGCAGGACATCTTAACTTCCAAGTATTCCCTTAGAACCTAATAGAAAATTCACAACTATTAGATGACTTGACTTGAATTATGGCTCCAACATAACCTAATTGATGAGGAACACGAGAAAGATTAGGATTAGGGATTTTAATATAAGAATTAGAGGATAAGGGAATAATTATATAATTGGAAATATTTAGAATTATTATTTTAGTTAGCTTCCTTATTGGAATAAAATTAGGATTAGGCTTATCCTCTCCCATTGTTATATAATATGTTGTTCTTATCTTCTTAGGATTTATTCTTTATCTTTATATTAGAATTTTTCGAAACATATGGGAGATTCATGAGTTATTGGGCAGCTTATGAATGAAATAAGATTAAACAATTATTTTTCATACTCTGTGATTGAGTGTTGAATTTTTTCATGTGTTTTGGACTGTTATCCCAAGTGATTTGGATAATTTTATCTTTGATTTCCTTGTTTTGCATTTTTCTTCCCTACTGTATTGCATCAAGTGGTATCAAAGCCTTCATTTTGTTCTCATGTGAGAGAAAAAAACCATCAAAAACACGTTAGATAATAGTCAGAACTACCATATACTCGTCGCCTCCACCAGCTGTAGCCACGCGTCAGCGCCACCACCAAGAGACTTTCCCGGCCATATCCCTTGATCGGAATCCTTCTCTACTCTTATCTGGTATCCACGCACCCTGAAACTCGCTGAAAAAAGGCCAAAAACTTCTTCAACCACTACAACACCTCAACCTCGTTGTACTTATTTTCTGCCACCCAATGCTGCATTGAGGACCACCATCAGAATCGCTAGCCTCACGCAACCAAAACCCGAAAAAATAAGTGTTTTTTGCCATAGATCGCGCCTCCACCAAACGATGCAAACTTCTCGGGTGATTAAATGCCGAAAAGCCCTACCCTGTCCACCACCTCCTTCACCTATCAAACAGTCATGCTGTCTAAACCTTTTTACGGTCTAATCCAACTCCTCTGGCCACCTTATGCCGGATCTGGTACCTCCATCGTGATCGACAGGAAATTTCGACCAAGCCCTGCCCATCTGGCCTTGATCCAACCAGAATCTGATCGGGTTAAATCCGACCTAAAAAACGACCTGGCTCAATTGCACAGAGAAGAAGAAGACTAGCCGAGCTGAGCCGTGAACAAAAAGCTGAGCCTCCACCCGAGCAGAACCAGCAGCCAAGTTAAGCTAGTCCTATAAAAAAATTATGGTTTTCTTTTTCTAGTATACTGCAATTATTGTAACTTTTTTCTATGTAAAAAAAGAATGAGAAAAAAAAAACAAAGAAAAAAATAAAAGAAAAAAGAGACAACAAAAAAAAAGAAAAAAAAGAAAAGAGAGTTTATGCTTTGAGTTTCATTTTATTTGTATTATGACTACTAATACGACAAAAAAAATTCAGTATTTAACAAATAAAATTTTGGATGAGTGCAAGCGTATGTGAAGTTAAGATCTTTATAGACAAGGTACGGATCATACTCTTGTTGTCAACGCTGGAAAAAAGGAATATAAAGTACTTCATTGTTGTGTTCGTGTTAAGCAGCGAAATCTGGCACACCTCTATCGGCCATGTAAAACAGCCCCAAACACAGTTGAAGTTCATACTAAAGAAGAGAGTCAAGTAGGGGTTGAGCATGTTGTCCCAATTCTATGTGAGACTGTCTTAGGTGAATCATGTCAGCCAGATGATGAATTAGTTTTGTCCATTAAGTATGTTGACCAGGTTCAAGACCAAGATACCGACAAAGATGAAGGACATGTCGACAACCAACTTGATGTTGTTGAGCATATTGACCCAGTTCCATGTAAGGTTGTTTTATTTGAACCAATCGAACAAGATGACGAGTTTGTTGAGCACATTGAGGCGATTGAAACGGCTCAAGAAGAAGATAAAGTTGCTTCTAAAAGTGAGGCTCTAGTGGATACACTTGTCCTCCATCCTAGTTTCAAATACCTCAGCAATAGACGTTTCTAGTGAAATTTTTTTCACTCTCTACTGATTTCGTCTTCAAAGACTTTCATGACCATGATTTGCTTCTCCACGCCTCGGAGCTCTTGCTACTAGAACATTTTTCAACTCGAGAATAAGTTCTTCCTAAGTGGTTAAGAATGATAGGGAACACAAGAAAGATTAGGATTAGGGATTTTAATCTGGGAATTGGAGGATATGAGAATAATTATGCAATTGAAAAAATTAAGAATTATTATCTTAGTTAGCTTTCTTATTGGAATAGGATTAAAATTATGTTTATCCTCTCCCATTGTTATCTGATATGTTGTTCTTAGCTTCTTAACATTTATTCTTTATCTTTAGGTTAGGATTTTCCTATATATATGAGAGATTCATGTGTTATTGGATGACTTATGAATGAAATTTGATTAATCTATTATTTTTCATACTCTGTGATTGAGTATTGAATTTGTCCGTGTGATTTGGACTATTATTCCACGTGATTTGGGGCTGATTCATGTGATTTAGATAATTTTATCTTTAATTTTCCTGTTTTACATTTTTCTTCCCAACAGTACTGTATCGATAATACTTTTGACTACTGTATGCACTTAATTGTGTAATTCCACAGCCCAAGAAGTATTATTGATGACCTGACTTAACCGCATGATTCCAAGTTCCAACAGATGCTAAAACTTAAGAAACTTCTATAGAAACATTAAAATGGAAGAGTGTTGTTCTTTGGTTGACAAGTGGTGCAATTACTGATTGACACATGGACAAATGAATCTATACAAAACGTTATTATTAAAGATGGGCATGAATGGTTGACAAGTGGTCCTATCCATGTTTGACACATAAGAAAAAGAAAAGTATTTAGTTTTTTTTATTATTTATTATTTATCATTTTTGTTTTTATGTCTTCCTTTTCCCTTTTTTCCTTTGGATTATTTTTAGTTTATTTTACCATTTTACCATTTTCCATTTCTTATTTTTTTTATTTTTTTTATAGTGTAATTTTGCTTTTTAAAATTCACATTTGTTTAAATTGAGTGTCTACAATATGCGTGTATTTTTTTAATTTTACAAAAAGAAAACTATTAAACTTGGCAACCTATAAATACTTTCTTCGGTTCTATTTTATAAACAACGAATTTGGTTTCATTACTTTTGTTCCCTGAAAATTTCATCAATGGAGGCTTTCAAGTATTGTATTGGACATTATGTGATGCATGACATTTTCATCATATTATATTTTTCTTTGTATATATAAAAACATATATTTTATTTTTAATTAGTTTAATCCAAGTAAGTTTCACATTTTTTTAGCCTGTTCACGTAGCATTGCGTAGGCTCATCACTAGTTATGTACTAAATTGTGTAATTCTACAGCTCAATTTACCCAGCAGAAATATTGGTCGAGACATAGTCCAATTGGTAGCCACGCCTCTCCCGCCTCCTCTAATAAGGTCCCAAGTTCAATTTCCCTCACCTTAATTATCGCAATTTATGAAAATCTACAGAGCATAGATAAATCTCGTGTTTCCAAGTTTTATTTATCCATAGCATCCCAATCAAGAAAGGTTTCCTCGAGAAGATCTCACTAGAATCTCAACTACACGTATGTTTAATTAGAATTTCATATGTTTAATGTAATGCAATCCATGAATAACTAATAGCTACTAAGAAATATATTTTATGAGCATTTTAAATAGTTTGCAACATGTGTTGTAGTATCATCTGATTAGTAGCATTTGGATTGAGAAGAATGGAGGAAAAGAAAAGGAAAGGGTATTTGTACCTCTTCACAAAATTTACCCTCCATTTCCCTCGATCCAAACATCAAGTAAAGAGAAATCTCTTTGTTTATTATCTTTCCAGATATTTGAGAATAAAGAGCTTTAATTTCCGCAAAGGAAGAATTATCTCTGTATAAATGTAGAAAATGGATCATCTTCACCTAATTGCAATAATTGAACTCCCAATCCCCCACATGGCCAAAAGTAGTTCTCTGTCTCTCAGCTTCAAGCAAAATAGAATCATGATACAAGAACCTCTGCCAGATCTTTTGTACGTTGATCAACTTGAATTTTAATTTTGTCTCATTAAACCCCTGTAGGATGCAGATACCACTACCTAGTCAACTTTCAAGTTTCTGAGTCCCAAGATTTTAAGAAATTCCTAAAAGCCAATAAAAATTACCCAAAGAATCTTTATCAAATTTGGAATTTCATCTTCACATATTCGAACAACAAAGCTTTCATAGTTGAGCACATTCTCATATGGCAGGAAGATCCTACCCTAAACATGAGGAAATATAAGGGATTAAATCAAAAAAATTGGTCATTAACTTTTGTGTATAATGGGTCCTGATGTAGGGAAAAATTCCTCTCCAATAACATAATGACACGTGTCAATCTTCAAAGGCAAAAGAGTAATTTCATAACTTTGACAGAATAATGACAAAGGACATAATGTTAACTTCACACCAGATGGTCTGATACCACTATGCCACTCCAGGCTATAGATAAACTCTTACGGATTGTAGATAACTCCAAAAAAATATTATTCCTATCACAACACTAAAGTTATTCTCCTAATCAGACTCTGCTCCAACACACTATAAAAAGGGGCTCTCAAGCATCAAAAGGTACATACACTTTTTTACATACAGCTCTTAGCTCATATAACTTTTATTCTTCACCAAAAATCCTTAACTTAGGCATCAGAGAGTCTCCCAGAGGCACACCCCTTCTAGTCCTCCGACAACTTTAGGTTTTCTTTGTTTCGTGTGCGCAGGTCGCTTCCCGACAGATCAGTTCACCGGTAGATTTTTAGCATCAACAGATTGGCACTAGAAAGAGGGAAGGCCTTCTTTTATTGAAGGACTAAGAACTTACATGTTACCATGACACCTAAGAGTACTGTCGAAACTAGTTTGGTCGCCACATGAGCATCCATTCGCCATCAACCGGTCAAACCACACCTTTCTGCCATATCTGAACACGCCGACTCCAAGCGTAATAATGAGCCATCCGATGGGTGTATTGAGCTTTATCCTCAACATAATCAAGTAGATCCAAGCCCCTGGAAAATCAAGAAGCTATGCCCACCTTGCATCCCATTATCCCTCAAATCTAGGAGTAATTCCAAGAGCTTACCGGAACTATCAAAACTTTTTTTGGGGGGCCAGCCGTAGGAGGATAGTCCGCACATAGAAGGAAAGCTTATGCCCGGTCAGTGGTATCGATCAGTTGACCTCACAATCAAATCAAGACAGACCAATTAATATCCTTCATAGATCAACACTTTGAAGGGATACAGATGCCACACGATGATGCCTATCTCCTTCCTCATTGCTAACTATAATGTCGAACAGGTTCTGGTAGATAACGGGAGTTCAACAGACATCCTTTTTTATGATGCCTTCCAACAAATGAAGTTTATGGACGATCAGCTTAACCCAATATCCTCTCCCCTGTATGGTTTCTCGGGGACACTAGTCTTTGCCGAAAAAAGTATAGTTCTCTCGACAAGAACACCACTATAACTCACCACTGTGCAAACCACGTTTCTAGTGGTAAAACACCAATCATTGTACAATGTAATACTTGGAAGACCAACCCTTAATGAGATGACAGCAATGGTTTCCACGTATCATCTAAAGATAAAGTTCCCTATAAGGGAAGGTATGGAGGAAGTCCAAGGAAATCAGCAAACTTCTCTGTCTTGCTATTTAAGCTCCATCAAAGGACAGAGAAAAGTTTTAGCCTTGCCTTTAGAAATTGAGAATCTGAGAAATGAACTTAAAACTTTAAAGATAAAGTTCCCTACTGGGGAAGGTGTGGGGGAAGTTCGAGGCAATCAGCAAACTTCTCTGTCTTGCTATTTAAGCTCCATCATGGGACAGAAAATTTTTAGCCTTGCCTTTAGAAATTGAGGACCTGAGAGATAAACTTAAGACTCCATGAGGTCAGCCAGAAGAACTCATCCCTATCCCTCTAAATGAAGGGGATTCAAGGACCATACAAACTGAATCCGATCTCTATGAAGACCTTAAGGAATCCCTAGTTTCTTTCCGTCGAAGGAATCAAGGTCTTTTCTCCTGGTTAGCCTTTAAAATGCTTGGGATTGATCCCATAATTATTGTCCATCGGATGAAAGTGGACCCAAACCATCGACCAATAGTCCAAAAGAAGAGGTCGTTTGCTCTGGAACGGTAGAGCACCATTAATGAAAAGGTGGACAAGCTCCTAGCAACTAACTTCATTCAAGAAATCAACTACCCCTAATGGATCACTAAAGTGGTAATGGTAAAGAAGACTAATGGTGAGTGGAGGAATTGCATCGATTTTACAGATCAAAATAAGGCTTGCCCAAAAGATAGTGTCCCCTTGGCTAAGATAAACCAACTGATTGATGCCACCTCCGAGCACGAGTTTCTTAGTTTTATGGACACATACTCATGGTATAATCAAATCTTGATGTATGAGCCTGATCAGCCCAAGACCGCCTTCATCACTAACCGAGACCTATACTGCAATAAGGTGATGCCCTTCTGACTCAAGAATACAGGGGTCACATATCAAAGGTTGGTCAACAAGATCTTCAAGAAGTATATTGGGAAGAATATGGACGTCTATGTAGATGATATATTGGTCAAGAGTATCAGCGCTAAGGATCACGAGTCTGACCTAGATGAAGCTTTTAGAATACTTTGTCGTCACCAAATGAGGCTAAACCCAATCAAATGTGCCTTTGGAGTCACCGTTGGAAAGTTTCTAGGTTTTATGGTAACACAATGGGGGATAAAGGCTAATCTTGAGAAGATAAAGGTGATTATGGACATGACCCCTCCTCGGAACATTAAAGAAGTGCATAGGCTAACTGAGCGAATAGCGGTACTTGGTCATTTCATGTCCAAATCTGCTAAAAGTGCCTACCTTTCTTTAAAACCATCAGAAAAGCTAAGGATTTCACCTGGAATTAGGATTGACAAAAAACATTTGAAGAAACAAAGGAATACTTGAGCTCACCACCAATCCTGACTAAATCCATCATGAGGAGGAACTCTTCCTCTATATATCGGTTAGCTAGGAGTAGTTGCTTTTGTTTTAATTTGAAAAGATGCTAGGATTCAAAAACTCATCTACTACGTCAGTCAAGTTTCACGACGCCAAGGTACGGTACCTTCCAATAAAAAAAAGTGGCATACAATCTCCTAATCACAACACAGAAAGTCTTGCCATATTTTCAAGCTCACACAATTTTCCTCCTCACCAATCAGCCTCTGTAACACGTCCTCCACAAGTTGGACATCTCTGGAAGGTCGATCAAATGGTCCATCGAACTTGGAGAATTTGACATCTGGTATAAACCTCAAATGGCCATCAAAGTATAGGCCCTAGCAGATTTTAAAGTAGAAATAACTTTCCCTGACGTCCCAGCTAAAGTACAAATGCCTAAGGAAGCTAAGCAAATGCCAAGCTGGACATTATATGTAGACGGATCCTCCAACGGCATCAGTGGCAGAGCTGGTCTCATCCTCAGTAGCCATGAAGGGTTCACGGTTGAGTACGCCCTGAGATTCGGATTTAAGGCCTTGAATAACAAGGCTGAGTATGAGGCATTATTCCCTGGAATGAAGCTCGCCAAAGCAGTAGCCACTAAGGCTGTAGAAGCCTACAGTTACTCACAGTTGGTGGCGAACCAAATGACCAATGAATATGAGGCCAAGGGTGTAAAGATTGCGAGGTATCTTGAAAAAGCCTATGAGGTCGTAGTAACCTTTAAAGGGTTCCAGATAACCCAAGTACCGCGGACAGAAAATGTAAAGGCAGACTTCTTGGCTTGACTTGCTTCCTCTAGGCACATTGATTTTGCTTAAGCAGTGTACCTTGAAGCTCTCTCCACTCCGAGTATTGATGAAGTACTAGTTATGTCACTCACTAAAAAGAAAATTTGGATGGATCCAATTCTCAGGTACTTAAAAGATGACATACTCCCAGATTAGAAATGTGAGGCTAAGAAGTTTATCTCCCGCGCCTCGCGATATGCTGTCATTGATGGACAAATGTACAAACAAAGTCTCATCACTCCCTATCTAAAATGCCTAGGGACCACTGATATGAACTACGCTCTCATAGAAGTTCACCATGGGATATATGGCAATCACCTTAGAGGCTGAGCATTAGCCTTCAAAATACTTCACCATGGATACTATTAGCCCAGATGAATCGCAATGCGACTGAGATGGTCAAGAAGTGTAAAACTTGTCAAGAATATGCCTCCATACCCCAGTGATCGGCCAATCCTTTGACATCAATCACCAGTTATCTTCCTTTCGCTATGTGGGGAATGGATATCCTTGGTCATTTTGGAGAAGCACTCGAGCAAAAGAAGCATTTGATAGTAGCCATCGATTTTTAATAAGTGGGTAGAGGTCGAACTTCTGTATGACCTAGTTCTGAGAAAGAACAAATTATCTCACCCCCAGAAGATAGGAAAACTCCTCCCAAATTGGGAAGGTCCCTATCATATTAAGAGGGTTTGCGGAGCTGGCACGTTCTAGCTTGAAAACTTGGATGGTAAGCCAATACTACGAACTTGAAATGCCGAAAGCCTCTGCAATTTTTACCTGTAGAACTCTTTTGAAGACCATTCTAGTCTTTGCTAAATATTGTTTTTTTGGTTAAGTTTTATTTCTCCAATTTCAAGTTATTTATGTAATCTCCAAATATTTCAATAAAAGGACAGTCTATCATTTTTTTGCCAAGTTTATCTCCAAAGTTTCTTCTATGCCAAGGAGAAGGCCTAAAGCCTTTCTCGCTCGGACTCTCATATTTTGATTGCCAAGTATGATAACATTGAACAAACTAAATAGAAAACAAAAAATAAACCTTTATTAAATATAGAAATTTTACAAGGCACTAATGGCTAACAGTGCAAAAAAAGGGGATAAGTAAAAATCCTAATATACTCTTTTCCTCTTCCTCCCTAATAGTGTGAGCCTGACCTTCATCCTCAGCTCTAGCACCCTCATCGTTAGAGGGAATCTCCACCATAGAGAAGTCCTAGTCAAGGTAGGCCTCTGAAGCCTACTGTTTGGTTTCTTTAAAGCCCTTGAGGGAGAAATACCTGATTGCGACCTCCACAACAGATTTAAACTCTTGGGATTCCTTAAAGTCAGCCAGGGCCTTCTTAGTAGCATCGTTCTCAGCCTATAGCCTCTCTATGTCACTCTGAGCTGCGTCTCGCTCCACCCAGGCCTGCTCAAAGTCCTCTATCAGCAGAGTCTTCCCCCTCTCTAAGTGTCCAGTCTCCACCACATGCTTTGCGAAGGATTCCCACAAATTCCAAATGAAATTGTGGAAATCCCCCAATTTCTTGTTAAGGTCGAGCCAACATCTTGAGAGGATACCTAAGGCTATGCTCGACTGAAAAATGCAACAAGTTAAAATTCTTCGGTTATAAGAAAAATTACTATAAAAAGTTCGGAGTTCGAAGTTTACGAGGGAAACCAAGCACTCAACCATCACTGTCAGGCCCTTTATAAGCTCCTAGGTCATCCTGGCCATGTCCTTTGGGGGAATCCCCCGTATCAAGTGCTCCTGAGCAACGTTGGCACTTTCAAAGCATGAGTCATTAACCTTGACATACCAATCAGGTCTTAGGACTTGCGGTTGGAGGGGCTTGAATAGGTGCGGCAACCCTCACAAGAGGAAGGGAAGGAGTGGTAGCAGCATCATCATCTACCACAATGGGAGTAAGTGGAGGAGTTCGGTTACGGGAACCATCGGTGTTAGCGTTCTTCCTAGAGGACTGGCGGGTCCTAGCTCGAGACTCTTCATCGAGCTTCCTCTTTTGGGTCTGCTTCGCTACCCTCCGAGCGGCCTTCAACACATCCATCGATACAAAAAGAAGTAAGAAAAAAGAAAGAAAAAAAAAGTACAAGGGAAAGAGCTCAGACCTATCTCCTCGTTTGGACCTTCAAGGCAGAGTCCGAGCTGGTCAACTCATACTTTTGATATAGAAGTTCAACGTCTATCCATCCACCTATCATCTTATCCACAGTCTTCATCTCCCTTCTCATAAGGTTCGACTCTTATTAGGCCTAATCATATTGAAACTCCACTTCGAATGAAGGTCGAAACCCCTATCACTTTGAATAAAAAAAAAACCTTTTTCCATTACTTGATACAGCAGGGTGTTTCTCCAACAGCCCCTTCTTTGCTTGAGAACTCATCACCACCCAACCATTTTCCTTGCGCTTCCTAATCTGAAAAAGGCTCTTGAAAACACTCATGTTCATCACTCCTTTTACTTTTATACTAACGTATATGAACACCATTAGTAAGTGTATGGAGTTAGGCATAAACTGGCACAGGGCTGCATCATAATACTTAAACACGGTATGCATAAAAGGATGAAAGGGAAACATAAGCCCAACCTTCAAATGGTGCGCATATACACAAAGCTTCCCCTCATTCAGGTCATCACAAACATGATCCCCAACTCCAGCATTCAAAAATTGAGACAACCCATCGCCCATATGGCAGCTTAGGTATTTTGGGGTGATTGTAATTCAAGTGCAACCTGTCCGAGCATCCTTCTCCTATTCCATCAGCAACTATTGTTTAGCCAACAACCATAATCAGAAGAGCATGTTGCTGTGAATTCTTTGCTTTCTTTGTCTGGCTTGTACTTTCTGTTTTCTATGTTTATAATTTAAATTTCGTGGTAATTATCACCTAGTTCCGAATGAAACATTCATCATTTCTTTTTCCTTTTCTTTTAAAAGAATAAAGAGATCAAAATTCCAAGAAAATAGCGTTAAATGTTCAAAAAAACACTAAGAAAGAAAGATAGGTTCTCCTCATTTATTGCACAACTATTGGCCTGAAAGTTCATCAATAAGATCTAGTATTGGTTATATTTCATATTCTTTTTATGTGATTAACTTGTCGCCATAGAAATGGACGAAAGATACAATTTCAGGCCTTCTTGTATAAGGTTCTTAAATTCAGATTTTTACTGAAGAAATAGTTATTAATGCATTTAGCATTAATCCAGAAAAGGGGTGAAATTGCTCTAATATTCAATTTCCTATTGGCTACAAACTATGATTAAAGAAAGGAGGAATTTTTTAATCGTAATAATACTAAACATGTATCATTACATTTATGGTTATCTTTTGTTTTCAGGATCAATCTGTGAAGAATCTTAAATCCTTCCCTTAGAACCCTCAGAGTTGTGTGTGCACATTTATTATTAAATAAGCATAGTTTTTTCTCTAACTAAAGGTGAAGCCAATGAAAGAAGGAACGAGTAAAATACTGACAACTGAATCCGTGAAAGCACCAACAGTGTCCCAATTCACGATTGCAAACACCTAGACCACTGCAGTCACTTGGGCAGCTCCTACCACCTATGCGCTGCCAACAGAACAATTCTAAAATTCGTAGACTAGAAGTAAAGTTGATGTCAATCTTCGCCCTTTCAATTTTACAAGGACCCAAAAATAACAAGAAACTATTTGTCCACGTACATGTACACAAATACAAATATTAAGCTTTTGCATGAATGCAAAATATTGACAGTCACCTCAGCCAAACGAACAACGTAAATAAGCAATAAAACAGAAAACAAAAATCAATAAAACCAGTAACAATCAGTATTCTTACCTCAACAATGTCAACTTCCCTTGTAATAGCATCACAGGCAGAAAGCCACTGCCCAATCTTAGCCTTCCAAGAAGCATTTTGATATATCGCTGACCCATGTGAGTCAGCAGGAAACCTAAGATCTAAATCCAGACCTGGTTGTTGAAGTTTCCCAAGCTTGGTCTCTTGGTCCTTCACTTGACCCCTTGATTGCCACTCCTCCAATTGACCTATTAATTGGGCTCCAAGGGTTCTGAACTTGCCATGCACCAAAGTAATCGAAAGAAGGCACTACAAGCACCGGGATTAGATGAACTACCGAAACCAGCCCTATGGTAGAAGAAACAATAGCTACCAGAGACCATGAGCAATTCCATTTCTGGACAGAAAACATCATCTCAGAAAGCCTTTTCCACTGTAAACATAGTTTTCTATCTGTGAAATTTCATAACCTATAACTGTTTCTCTTTGGCCCCCTCTATGAGATCACCTATAACATCGATAACAAATCAATTTAAAGACGAGTAAACAGAATAATCATAATTAAATCAAATCCCCTGTAATCATAATCAGAAGCAGATATTACTTATCCTTAAAAAAAGTATCATGATTAAAAAATAGAAATATTGGACTCAAAGGACCAATTACTAAGTTTAAAACAAACAGAATAATTATTAACCATTTCAAAAACAAAGATAAATTTTTTTAAATTGCCTGCTAAAACTAGCAATTCCCACCACCACAAGAACATAAACATTTAAACAAACAAGTAAAATCAGTTGCAATGACACAATCTCACATTTGCACTGGCTTAGAGTTGGTCTCAATGTTAAACCCATATATATATATATATATATATATTACACGATCTCTCATGAGCAACGCGAAAATTAAATGAAAAATTGTGCTAAGAGGATTAAGTAACAGCAAAACACTATAATTAACTTTAGAAGCAATGAAACTGATTTAATAAGAGAGAATTTGGATGATTAACGATCACTGACTTACCTTTAATCACATCTGAGATTGAAGCTTTGAAAATAAAACTTCCTAAAACATTTAAACAGAGAATGTATTGACATATGAAGGTGAATAAAATATCAACCAAGTTAAGAGATTCGCGAGAGAAAATAGGGGTTTACCAGTTGTATAAGGGCCTGATACTGCTAAAAAACACACATCCAATAAGAAGACTACACGTGGACCATCCCAGGGATAGGCAGCAAGGTGACACGCGGATGACCCAGGCTTGGAAAGCTGGACCTCAGGTCATCACCGCCCTCCAAGTCACACTGCCTTTGACACAAGGGCCGCCTCATGCGTGGATAGCCCCTAACCGAGACAGCAAGGCCACACAGCTGGACCTCCTAGGCATCATTGCCCACCCAGCCTCCACGTCTTCACCGCCCTGGATGAAAGGCTGCCTCAAAACCCTATAAAAAGATTCAAGTGCGCATTCCAAAAGAGGAGCTTCTTCTTAACCTAAAAAAGGGAACATCGTTATTCCCATACATCTTATCATACACTAACAAAAGCTTCGGAGCATCCTCGGAGGCATTCCCTCCTGCGACCCCCTAGCTCACCTCTTCTCCCTTGTACAAGTTTCCTCGAGGCCCAGCCTCCAACTCAACAAACACATTTTTGGCATCAACAGATTGACGCCATTCGTGGGAAACCACCATCTCTCGCTAAACAGTATGTTGGTATTTGTCTAAGGTTTAAACATGTCTAAACATGGTTCAAAGATGGTTAAAGTCTAAACCAAGGTTGGAAGATTAAAATACAGCATGTTATAGGAGTGCACACATGTGTGTGCATCCATTTGGGTGTGTGTGCACACCCCTAATCAACAAAGCAAAGTAGTGCGCACTGCTGTGTGAAGGGCAACATCAGTGTGCACCTCACCGCCCCTTCACCAGCGCCTTACCGCCCAGCAAGGATGCAGCTTGGAGAAGGGCAGTGCCGCACCGCCCCTCCACCAGCACCGCACCGCACCACCCAGAATGTGGTGCAAAGGAGTTTTGCCTAGCGCCTCACCGGCCCCTGTTCAACGCCTAAGCGCTAGGCAAACTGAAGCACACATGGACAGCTTGCTTGAACCTCCTCTTAGGTGCGTGGATGCAAGGTTAAAACACACAAAACCACTTAGGATTGATGGAGGGCCATGGTTGAGTGGTCATCAAGATCTAAGGGTGGAGAATGACACACAAGATTGGACAAGAAGATGGTGCACTATATAAAGGGTCACCTAGGTTCAATCTCATAACATAAGATATGAAACACACTGTGATACAAGACACAAGTGTGTGTGTGATAGACATATAAGAGAGAATTGTGTGAGAGTGCAAAGACACAGACATATAAGAGGGACTCATTTTAGAGAGGCTGGTTGTAAAGGAGAGAGATTAGTATAGAAAGTGATAAAGTTTTTCTTATTATCTTCTTTGTTCCTTCAAGAACTTGAGGTTTCTTGGAGAGGGTTGCTGAATTGTAAAGAACCATTGATTTAGTGCAGAGAGTTCAGAGGAACTCACAGGGACGTAGGCTATTGTCGAACCCCGATAACAAATGGCTTGTGTTCTTTTCTTTCTTGCTTTCGATTGCTATATTTCTTTCTACAAGTCATTCTAGACTTGGGTGTTTGGAAGATCACCACCTGGGCATCTTGTCAAGATGATTTCCAATAGTGGTATCAGAGCTAGAAGAGATACCTCCAACAGTGGTATCAGAGCTAGAAGAAATGCCTCCAACACAGTAAAAATGAAGAAATTTAAAGAACTCATCTGTTGCCATGCCACCTAAACATACCACCAAGGACACCGGTAAAGGAGCAGCGAGGACTAGTGCCTGCACCCATCGGTCCTGATTAAGTTCCTCAGTCGAATCTAATGCACACCCCAATATGGCTATGCTCTAAGCATAATTCGTAGAGCTCTCGCAACTAGTGGTCAGCTTGGCCGCCGAGGTTCTCGGAGAGGCTCGCCAGCCTTCTCCCATACCATCACGATCGAACCCTAGCAGCACCGGTTCGACAGGCCGCAGGCTCCCCATCGACGATTGTTCCGCGGTAGAGTCCTCCCAGGCCCCAAACGACCAAGTCCAGGGAAAATCCCTCATCCAGGAGCAGTGAGGGCCTTGGTAAGCGAATAGAAGACATGGAGGGACGGATCAACGAAGCACTCAAGGGCCATAACCACAGTTTCATGGACGAGCTCAATGTCCAAGACCCTCCCTTTACCCAGGAGGTCCTTGAGGCCCCCATCCCACCGAACTTCCGAATGCCCCAGATCAAACCTTACGATGGTTTCATAAACCCCCTGGACCACCTCCAGCACTACAAAACCATTATAACGCTCCACAGGCATTCCAATCCAGTAATGTGTCAAGCTTTCCATTTAACACTTGAGAAGACGACTTGGACATGGTATTCTCATATGAAACCAGGGGGCATCCGCACGTTCAAAGAGCTAAGTTATGCCTTCACCTCACACTTTCTTAGCAGCAAGGGTCCCAAGAAGACTTCAGAGTCCCTGTTTAACATCGTTCAATTAAAAGCGGAAAAACTCCGAGCCTACATATCAAGGTTCAATTCAGCGGCCTAGGAGATCCCTGACCTCGACCCTAGTGTCCAGATGCTGGCATTTAAAAACGGATTGAGATATGGGATCTTTAGTTCAAAATTCACCAAGTGGCAGCCCAGCAACATGAATGAGATCCTAGCTCATGCTGAGAAATACATACTGGTAGAGGATGACCAGGCCTTTCGAAGAGAGTGTGAAAGGGACGCAGAAAGAAAAAAAAAAAAGAACCCCGCCAGTCCATGTTAGGAATCCGTTAAGCAACCCTTTTGCTAGGATAGACTCGGGGTCCCCAGGCCCTTTGAGAACTTTACCTCTCTCAATGCATCTAGATCCGACGTCTTGATGCAGATTCAAGACAAGGTGATATTACAGTGGCCTTCAAAACCGCTGCGCTTTAATGAGGACCGAGGTAAATGGTGTCATTTCCACAGGAACCAAGGCACGACACGGAAGATTGCCAAGCACTAAAGTACCAGATAGAGGCCCTCATCAACAGGGGGCAGCTAAAAGAATTCACCGAGCTCCGAGCGGAGAAGTTCGGGGGGCGACCCCGGAGGAGTCCTGAGCATCCTTTCGATCGGGATAAGAGGGTTCGGCCTACTCGGAAGAGTCCTGGGCCAAGCCGCGGCGAGCCCAGCTAGAAGAAACCAGAGGAAGCTGCGGCCAAGGTCATTAAGACCATCTGTGGGGGGCCTGTAGTAGGGGATAATTTCTAGAACCGGGAAAAAACTTATGCTCGGTCTGTAGCCTCGATCATCGGACCCCACAAGAGATAAAAGGTGGATATGACCATCACTTTTGCAGACGAGGACCTGGAAAGAGTCCAGACCCCGCATGACTATGCCATGGTCATCTCTCTTCTCGTGGCCAACCACAAGGTCAGGCGCATCCTAGTTGACAACGAAAGTTTAGCTGACATCCTGTTCTACCACGTTTTCCAACAGATGCAACTAGGAGACTCTCGACTGGAGTCGATCTCCACCCAGCTTTATGACTTCTCGAAGGGCCCGGTGTTTGCAAAAGGCAACATAGTTCTCTCAGTAACTGCAGGAACAGCCCCACAGGCAACCACCGTACAGACTACTTTCCTAATCGTCCGACAGCCATCGTCCTACAACATGATCCTAGGCCGACCCACCCTCAACAAGCTTTAAGTGGTCTTCTCCATATATCACCTAAAAGTGAAATTCCCGACCGAGGGCAGAGTGGGAGAGGTTAGGGGAGACCAGTAGATCTCCAGGTCTTGCTATCTCAGCGTAGTGAGAGAAGGCAAGAGGACGGAAGCTCTCCCACTCGAGTTGGATGACCTTAGGGATGAAGGAAGGAACCCACAAGGCCAGCCGGTGGAAGAGTTGACTGCTATACCCCTCGAAGAGGATGTCTCCCGAACCATCCAGATTGGCTCCAATCTCCCTGAGAACCTTAGAGGACCTTTACTCACCCTCCTCCGAGAGAACCAGGACCTCTTTGCTTGGTCAGCAGCAGATATGCCCCGGATCAGCCCTGAGGTGATCGTACAAAAGTTAAATATGGACCCAAACCATAAACTAGTCATTCAGAAAAAGAGATTGTTCGTGCTCGAACGACAAGCTGCTGTCTAGGTCGAGGTAGAAAAGCTACTCACGACCAACTTCATTCGTGAAACAGACTACCTGGATTAGGTATCCAATGTGGTGATGGTGAAAAAAACTAGTGGAAAATGGCGGATCTACATTGACTTCTCGGATTTGAATAAAGCCTGCCTGAAAGGTAGCTTCCCTTTGCCAAGGATCGACCAACTCCTCGACGAAACCTCGGGGCATGAGCTGCTGACCTTTATGGATGCCTACTCTGGGTATAACTAGATCCTTATGCACAGGCCCGATCGGGAGAAAACAGCCTTCATCATGGGACAAGGGCTCTATTGCTATAAAGTTATGCCCTTCGGGTTGAAGAATGTGGGAGCCACCTATCAAAGATTGGTAAACAAAATATTTCGGGAGCAGATTGGCCGAAACATGGAGGTCTACGTGGAAGATATGCTGGTGAATAGTCACTTTTCAGTTGATTTGCATTCCTTAAATTGTCCCCCATCTCAATAGTCTCTCTCTCTCAACAAGTGCTCTCTTATTTCTCTTAAGAGTTCTTTCTAATTCGGGATCTAAAGGTATCAACTCTAAGTTCAGGGAACTCCGACCAAGCATACATCAAACAAAAAGCAATAAAATAAACTTACTAGCATAAACAAAAGAATAAAATAAAATACAAATAACAAATAACAATAAACTAAAATAAAATAAATGCAAAAACAGAAAACACAATACTCACAAAATGCACCAACAAAAATTGGCAAAATTTTTATTTTATTTTATTTATTTATTATTCTTTATAGGAAATTTCAAATAGAAACAAATAAACTAGAATAAAATTGTAAAAAGAAAAATGAAACAAAAATGCTAACTAAACTAGTAGAAAAATAAATTTAATTTTCACAAACAAAACAACTCCCCAGCAACGGCGCCAAAAACTTGTTGTGAGTTTTAAATTACTCGCAAGCGCACGAGTCGTTTGCAATATAGTGTGTGCAAGTGCGAGGTCGAATCCACAAGGAATTGCGTCATGAAAATGGATTTTTATCTAAACTAAACCTGTTTTAACCTAATTCCAAATTTTTGAATTTTATCTTGCAAAAAATATAAACTTAAACTAAATTGATTTGAAACAAATAATAAAGATACTAAGGTTTCTGAATCCACCCCACCAAAGTAAAGCATATATTTTCATGTTCTATATAAAAGTAATCTATAAAATAATTCCATGAATCTACCATTATACAAATCACAGAAAATATCCTAATTCAACCAAATCATCAAATGTATCCCTTTAGAATCATAATAGATATCCAATTTACTTTGGATGATCTGCTGGATCCGCCGTATCCGACAGATGAAATACAAGGAATATCCAATTTGAACAATTTAAACACAATCAATCATAAGAATTTACTAAAACAATTGAAACAGAACACTAATACTAAAAATATCAAAATTGTATGAACATATCTGAAAATATTATACCAAACAATGGCGAGACTTTATCTTTAACCTTAGATGAAGGTTTTAGCCTCTCATGATTATGAAACTAAATTTCACAATTAAAGTGCTAAACATAAAACTATAAATTCAAAAGAAATAAATTAAAACTGACTATATATTGAGAGAAATTTCACTCGCAGCTGTTGTGCGGTGCTTCCCCCCTTGGTAGCAAAGCCTTGGAGATCCCCCAGATTGCTTGCAGAAGTCCTCCGGATTGCACACAGAAATCCTCTAGATTGCACACCTTTTAATGAAGTGAAATAGGGATTTTATAGGGGAACTCCATGAGTGCAACGTGTTTCCAATCCGATGTGGGATGTGGATATAGAATGTGTTTCCAATCGATGTGGGATGTGGGATTTAAGCCTTCACATGCCCTTTAAAACTTCTGCGCATGCTGAAATTTCGCACAGCCTGACCTTTGTCTACTAAAACTGTCATAATTTTCTCTAGAAAAATCATATTAACGAGCTGTAAAATTCTCCAAAAAATAGACATCTAGATCTTTCCAAGCATATATGGCTCATCTCTTAGTTCTTCCTAAATCATTACAGTTTAATCTGCAAAAATCACTTCTACCATGCTGAAATCACGCACAGCCTGACTTTTGTCTACTAAAACTGCCATAACTTTCTCTAGAAAAACCATATTTACAAGCTGTAAAATTCCCCAGAAAATAAACATCCGGATCTTTCCAAACATATATGGCTCATCTCCTGGTTCTTCCTGAATCAATACAGTTTAATCCGCAAAAATGACTGATCTGTATGGGCAATTCTAGCAATTTAGTGAAATTCCTCTCCAAGTGCTTGTAAGTCTGTAAAACAATGAAAAAAAACAGCTCAAAGTAACAAATTCCTAAGCTAACAAATATAAATTAAGGGGCCAAAATATGCAATATTTGGCACTAATCAACGGGCCTCGCCCTCCTCCTTCAGGCGCTGCATGGCCCGCTCAGTCTCGACCTTGGCGTAGAGGGCGGCATCTCTTTCCCAAACTACCTCGGCCCTAGCTCTGTTGGTCGCATCCTCTAATGCCTACATCTGCTGGATGGCCTTGGTCTTTTCCTACAGTTGGTGCTGGGTGCGGCCCAGCAGCTCGGCCGTCTCCATGCATCAGTGGGAAGTGACACTGAAAAGGATACCCATTTGTGACCAGGCAAACGAGTGTTAGTCAAAATAAACTAAAAAACACAAGCGAAAGGGAAAAGTAAAGAGCTCGAGAAAGGATATTACCTGGGATGAGATGGTCCCAACCGTCGAGCACAGGGCCTCTGTGGGCCTCCGCGATAACTCTTGGAAATCTCAGGGAGGGATCCCCAAAGTAGCACCCACAAAGGGGCCAGGAGCAACCGATGATCTCGGGGCAGCGTAGGTCACCTGGACGGGCTCCAAATAGGGGGAGCCTCGGGGAGGGCTCTCCAGATCAATCAGGGTAGAGGTGCGAGGCCTCTTCCTTGCCCCTAACCCCAAGGCTTGCTGCCTCTAGGCCACGACGACCTTCTTTCTCTCCATGGCGAGCTTCCTCACTTGCTGTCGGGCACGAGTCATGGCCTCCATCTCTACTTAGCATGAAAGAAAGGAAAATGCATAAGTAAATATCTAAGGTAAAAGTACAGCAGAAACAAATGGAAAACTAAAAGTATAGAGGGCTCGGGTTTTTACCACTCTCAAGCGAAAACTCGGGGCATGGGGGGCACAGGCCGCGCCTCACCAGCTCCTTGTTATCATAAAGGACCTCAACATTCAACGGTGAGGCCACCATGGCTTCCACGATCTCCTACTCGCGAGGGAGGAGACTCGGCTTCTTACACTTCCCCGCTTGGTCCAGGCTCCACGAAAGGGGAAAACGGAAGCTCTTCGCAGACTGAACGAAGAAAAAATTCTTCTTCCAGCTCTTGATCTAGGATAGAGTCTTCTTCAAAAGTCTTCTCTTGGCCAGGGTACCGATGACTACCCACCCAGCCTGGCCATGCTTGCTGATCTGGAAATGGGCCTTAAAAACATCCATATTCATTAGCCCGCCCATTTCTGAGCAGATAATGATAAAGGCTATTATCAGCCGTACCAAGTTCAACACTAGCTGACATAGCAAAATATCGAAGTACCGTAAGACGACAAAGAAAAAGGGGTGAAGGGGGAACCGAAACCCAGCCTTTATTTGTTGTTCGTACACACACAATTTGTAGGGTGCGCGGCTCGAAAGGCGTCGCAAGCCCTCTCCCCTACCCCGGCTAGCCGGAGGGTGTACGAGCATGAAATGCGATACATCTTCCGGATTACCTCCTGGTCTTCCTCCTTTAACTGACTGGGAACCTCGTTGGTAGCAAGATTCCATTCTTCCCTTTCATCCGCGACCGAGGTCCCCCTAATATCGGCCAGGGCCTCGTCTGTCTCATCCCCAGAGGAGGAGTCCTCTTCATACTCCTCCACAACAGGGATGTATGGCACCATTGCCAAGGGACCTTCCCTCACTACAGCTCTTTTCGAGGTTACGTTCCTAGAGGATGACGTGACTGACCCCGACTCCTCGGTACTGCCGCTACCACTATCACTTTCATTAGCACTACTCCTACTATTACCGTTATCACTACTAGGCCAGTCTCGGTATGCATCAAATGAAGACATATTTAAAAATAAATGGGGTAGATGTAACTCACTAAAAGTCCAAGGGATTCGGGCTCTAAACTCCCTTCACGAATCAAGGTCCTCAAAAACCTCATCTTCAGCAAGTCTCCAAATGTCACGGTAGCCGAGCACCCGCACCGTCAACAAAGCTCGGATCACTAGGAAATACCAAACACCATAACTCTAAAAAAATTCAGAACAAAAGCCCTCGAACACTTGGGACAAAGACTAAGTCTCTCAGAGGTTTGGATGAAGACGAAAGCTCACAGGAGTTTGGGACGAAGGTTCTCAGAATTTGGGATGAAAAGCTTTAAAAAAAAGAAGACGATGATGAAGGCTCTCAAACACTTGGGGATGAGGACGAAGGCTCTCAAGGAAATCTTTCTCTCTTTTGCAAAACTCACTATGATTTAAAGTGAGGAAAGAAGGAAGCTAGGGCCTTTCTATATATGAAAAGAAGGCACAATGAGCGAGGTCATTAAATGAAGAGATTGATGAGGAAGTGACTCTTCAGGAGCTCGAGGCAACTTTCACTCTCCCAAAGGAGTTCGTCACCGCAAACTAAGCGGCCCATGATTAAACCTAGGGGTCACTCCATTCCCTAGTCGCCGTCCCTCTCCCCTAAACACCGTTTCATTCCCCAAGAAATTCAATCATTAACAAGCATCATCATCCTTGCGAAAAATGGCTACAAGTATTTAATGAGGACTGACACTTACCATGTGTCAATAAAGTCCAAGAAACTCAAGGGAATTGGGCTCCGGGGGAGCCCAAAAACCCACAAGGTAAAACCGAGGTTTTCTAGTTGCCCAAGGAAACTCAAGAAACATTCTTATGGGCCTCTGATACTGCTAAAAAATACACATCCAATAAGAAGACGACACGTAGATCATCCCTGGGATAGGCAGCAGGGCGACACGCAGATGACCCAAGCTCGGACAGTTTGACCCCAGGTCATCACCGCCCTCGAGGTCACACTGCCCTTGCCACAAGGGCCGCCTTAAGTGTGGATAACCTCTAACTTAGACAACAAGGCCACACAGTTGGGCCTCCTAGGCATCATTGCCCACCTAGTTGGGCCTCCACATCATTACTGCCTTGGATGAAAGCCGCCTCAAAACCCTATAAAAAGATTCAACTGCTCATTTCAAAAGAGGAACTTCTTCTTAACCTAAAAAAGGGAACACCGTTATTCCCATACATCTTATTATACACTAACAAAAGCTTCGGAGCATCCATGGAGGCATTCCCTCCGGTGACCCCCTAGCTTACTTCTTCTCCATTGTACAGGTTTCCTCGAGGCCCGACCTCAGCAAACACATTTTTGGCATCAATAGGGCCTAACATGAAGATTGTAACAAAACCCACAATTAAAATGCTAAATCGTGATTAATTGAAACTTAAAAAAAATGAATTAACAGATAGATAAAGAGAGGCGGTAAACACTCGATACAAAAGCCGCCAAGGTTCTCGCTAAAATCTTTTTAACCCAAAACTGAGTACTAGACTCTACTGGCTAATCTTTATGTTAAAATAGCTACAAATACCCTTTTTTTTCTACTACTAAGGTTTAGGGCATGTTTGGATAACAGTTTTCAGTTTTTAGTGTTCGAAAACTTTTTCGAAAATGAAAACTGAAAACAATTTTATGATGTTTTCTGAAGAAGAAAAAAAACATGTTTGGATAACTGTAACTCGAAAACTGTTTTCAAAACAGAAAACAGTGAAATGTTGTTTGAATAATCTTATTTTGAAAACTGTTTTGAAAATAGAAAACTGTTTGGATTACACTTTCTTGTAATTGTTTTCAGCTTTCAAATTAAATTTTAAATTAATTTTATTTATCATATTTACTAAATACATTTTTTAGCACACACCAAATACTTTGAAATAATTAATATTATTTTATTTTTAAACAGGTAGTATTTTTTATATATCATGGATCAAATATGACCACACTCTTCCCCCTAGTCATGTCATATTTGTTTGTTAAATAAATTCTAAAAAATAAAAATAAAAAATACAATACAACTTTCTAATTTTTTATTATGAATTTCATAATTAACAACGATAATATATTGTTGTGATAGATTAAAATCCTACTGCAAATACATGTTGCCTTTTTTATAATTTTTTTTTACAAAATTTTGGGTTTGCAAGGACAAATTGTTTACCATCGGAAATACTTTATATACAAAATATTTTAGTGGGAGCTATTTTGTACTGCCAAAACAAAACTACATCGTTTTGGTTGAAGTCTTATAAGGAACAAAACAAAACAAAATGTTGATAATATTTTTAAGGTACAAAACTACGCCGTTTTACTCAGAGAGATATATATCAATTGCAAAAGGATCTAGAATTTGTCCTCTCTCTGTGACTCTCTCACTCTCTTACAGCAACAGTCTTCTTGTCTTCACTCTTAAAGACCCATTTCTCTCTTAGAGACTCATTTTTCTCTCACATAGCTCCTCTAAATAGAGCTATCAATTTGTTCTATTCCCTCTCTTACAAATGCTCATCATCTTTCTGTATTTTGCTTTTTAACGAGGTTGTATTTTGCTTTTGGCTGAAGTTATATCTGTTTGATGGGTACTAAAAATGGGTTTCAAAAATGGGTAACACAAATGGGTTTCAAAAATGTGTTGAGAGTACGAGAGAGAGAGAGATGAGAATGGGTAAGGGATTTCAGAAATTCCCTTTTTCGAGAGTGACTGACGGAGATGATAATGGGTATGGGTTTTGAGACTGTGCGAGAATGAGAGATGAGAAGGGGTAATGGTTTATGTGTTGAGTGTGTGAGGGAGATGAGAATGGCCTATACTGGTTTTGTTCAGATTGCAAGAGAGAGAGAGATGACAACGAGAGCAGATAGTAGAGAGAAGCTACTAGATCGAGAGAAGAGAGAAGAGAGCAGAGAGTAGAGAGCAGTGTTTTAGGGCTGAGTTTAGAAAACGAAAACCAAAAAATCCAATTTAGAGTTTTCTAAATACAGTTTCTGAAAAATGATTTTTACAAAACTGTTTTTGAAAACAGTTTTTGAAAACACTTTTCCAAACATATGTTTTAGTTTTTGAAAACTGTTTTCAGCTTTTGAAAACTGAAAACAGTTTCCAAAAAGTATTTCCAAACATAGCCTTACGTTTTGCTCGTTTTGAATGGGAGAAAACCAGTGAGCTGTTGTGGGTAATTTCATCAGTTTGGTGTCATTTTTTTTATTTCTTTCTTTTAATTAGGGCTGGACACTAATAACCTAAACATCTAATGGAACATCAACCATTCTATAACATAACAAAAAATGTGGTGGTTAATAATTTTCAAAATAAACTTATATTTAAGTTTGGAATGTTTTAGAAAATCAAAAGAAATGAGAAAAAAGAAAGGAAAATCGAGTTTGACTCATGGAAGTTGATACAGTCGACTGAATGAATCAGTCCAATTGACTGGATTATTAGGAGAAACTCTCTTTAACTTATTCAGTCCACTGAATAATTGATTCACTCGACTGAATGGAAGACAGAAACTCTCTATGACTTGTTTAGTCGACTGAACAAATGATTCAGTTGACTGAATGCCCGATACCTTATTGTTTTAATGAAATCCATGAGGTTTAATTGATTGAGTGATGGAATCAGTCGACTAAATGTTCGAAAATTTTGAATTTTCATAACGTTAAATGACAGTTGCTCGTGAAATGGAATATCTTTTGAGAAGAGACACTCAATTATTTCAGTTTATTACTGAACCAATGTGTCTTTAATGGAATGACACTAATTAAACACTATAAAAGGGTGTTTAACTGTCATAGATTTACAGATTTGAAAGAATCTTTCTTCTTCTTCGTCTCCTTCACTCAAAAAACTGCTCTTCCTATGTTTAAAAATTCTGCAAATTTCCAAACATAAGTGTTCTTCACCCTTAAACTCCTAGAAGCTGTTGTGGATTGTTCTTCACAAGTGCAAAGTACATAACAACAACAGAGCTTCATTGTATCTTGGAGGAATTTTGCCAGAAACCTTCTTGCACTAGTGAGGGGTGAAATAAACCTTAAGGAAAGCAACATGGTCGTGCCTTGAAACCTTTATTTCTCCCATATATTTTGATGAACAACCCTCTTTTTTCCCCATGGATATATAACAATCTCAAGGTTTATTTTCTTGTTTATCAAAATGTCTACATCTTTGAGTTCCTTGAGAGATATGGCACTGGATTCAATAAGTTTGAGTGATTCAATGGAGGAAACTTTTATCGCTGGCAAAAGAAAATGTTCTTCCTCCTAACGTCGCTTCATGTGTACTATGTTATAACATCTTTAAGGACTAAACTTGCCCAAGATGAACAAATTTTCCATACTCGAGAGAAACAAAAATGGGATCAAGATGATTACATCTACAAATGTCATATTTTGAATGCCATGTCCAACAACTTATTCAATGCCTACTATAATGTCAAGACAGCAAATAAGTTGTGGGACATACTGCAAGCAAGGTACATGAAGGATGATGCAGCAAGTAAGCGCTATATTATTACAAAGTTGAATACATATAAAATGATTGATACTCGTAGTATTATGGATTAATATAGTGAAATAAAAACTATATTAGATCAGTTTTCTTAACATAATTTTAAAATGGATGAGACTATAACGATCACAATCATTATAGACAAATTTCTTCCACTTTGAAAAAAATTAGGAATCATTTGAAGCACCAAAAGGAAAACCTGACTCTTGAGGAGTTAAGCAACGATCTCTATATTGAGGAGGACTTGCGAAAAGAAGACAAGGAAGAAGCCCTTTCCAAGTTTAATACGGTAGAGGAATGAGAGACTTCAAAGAAGAACTGTCAAGAATCTCACAAGAAAAAGAACCAACCTGCAAAGTTTTCTAAGAATAAAAAGACTAAAGTTCCCTACTCCAATTGTGGAAAACCAGGGCATTTCAAGAGAGATTGTCGATTGCTGAAGAAAAATGGAAAAGCCACACAAGAATTTGTGGCTATAATTTCTAAAGCAAATTTCCTTAAGGACAATGAGGCTTGGTGGATCGATTTTGGTGCGACGAGGCATATGTGCAAGGAAAATAAGTTCTTTAAGAACTATGAAACAATGGCTTATGGTACTTTCCTATACATGGGAAATTCCATGTACCAATGATAGGCAAGGGAAAAGTGCAACTAGAGTTCACTTCTAGAAAGACTCTTGCCCTCACTGATATGTACCATGTTCCTGAAATTAGGAAGAATTTAGTTTCTGATAGCCTCTTGAACAAAAATGGGTTCAAGCTTGTATTTGAGGCTGATAAATTTGTACTTTCTAAGGGAGGTGCATTTTTTGGTAAAGGATATATGTATGAGGGGATGTTCAAGCTTAGTATTAATAATAATAATAGTATGATTTCTACTTATATTATTTGGCATTAGGACACGTGAATACTAGATGTATGAATAATATAGTTAAGTTAGATTTACTTCCAAAGTTTGATATAGATATGAAAAATTACAAAACTTGTATACTTACTAAAATCACTAGAAAATTGTTTCAAAGTGTTCAAAAAAATTGGAATTAATACATTGTGATTTATGTGATTTGCATACTTTATCATCTTTGGGATGAAATATATATTTTGTGACTTTTATAGATGATTGTACAAGATATTGCTATTCTCATTTATTATATACTAAAGATGAGGTCATGCATAATTTTTCTATTTTTAAAAATGAAGTAGAACTTCAGTGTGACAATAAGATTAAATGTCTTAGAACTGATAGGGGAGGTGAGTATTATGATCCTTCATATTTTGAAACTCATGGAATAATTTATGAAGTCATTACCCTTTATACACTACAGCAAAATGGTGTAGCATAGAGGAAAAACAGAACTCTAAAAGAGATGGCTAATGCCATGCTTTCCAACTCTGGTCTAGGACATGGTTTTTGAGGAGAATATCTTTTAACAGCTAGTCACATTTTAAATAGAGTCCCTAAAAAATGAAACAAATTAAAACCTAATGAGTTATGAAAGAATAAAAAGCCTAATCTAGACTATCTTAAGGTGTGGGGTTGTAGAGCTATAGTTAAAGTTCCTGAACCAAAAAAAGAAGACTTAGGTGAAAGAGGAATAGAATGTATATTCCTTGGTTATGCACTTCATAGTAAGGCATATAGGTTCATGGTGGTGGGGCTAAATAATTATTACTTAATAAATTTCATCGTTGAATCTAGGGATGCTATTTTTTTTTTATGAAAATAGGTTCAAGTCACTTCCTAAAACTGTGTAATATACAAGAACAAATTTCAAGAAAGGAAGTAGACAAAAATGAAGTGGAACCTAGAAGGAGCAAAAGAGTTAAAACTCTTAAGACTTATGGACTTGATTTTTCCATGTATTTGGTAGAAAGAACTAAAAACTTAATAATTAATTCAATTCCAATTTTCTTGAATATTGAATCTAATCCACAAACCTATGAAAAGATTATAAAGTCTCAAGATATTGCATTTTAGAAGGAGGCTATAAATGATGAAATATAGTCCATAATGGGAAACAAAACTTGGAAATTGGTGGACCTTCCACCTGGTTCCAAACGTATTGGATGCAAGTGGATTTCAAAAAGAAATTAAGTGGTGATCGAAGTGTTGATAAATTCAAGGCAAGGTTAGTGGCTAAGGGATTTTCATAAAAAGAATGTTGATTATTTTGACACATATGCACCGGTTGCAAAGATAGTCACAATTAGAATGCTTATTACTTTAGCTTCCATATACAAGCTTGAAATTCATCAAATGTATGTTAAAACAACATTCTTGAATGGTGAATTAGAAGAAAAAGTGTATATGAATCAACCTAAAGGTTTTGTAGTTAATGGATAAGATCATAAAGTATGCAAGTTAGTTAAGTCTCTATATGGACTTAAACAAACCCAAAACAATGGCATGAGAAATTTGATCATATAATTCTATCAAATGGCTTTAAAATTAATGAATCTGATAAGTGTGTGTACAATAGGTTCATTGATGGTAAAGGTGTTATCATCTATATGTACGTAGATGACATGTTGATATTTGGTATTGACAGAGAACAAGTTCAACATACCAAGAAATTTCTGTCATATAATTTTGACATGGAAGATATGGGTGTAGCTGATGTTATTTTAGGTATTAAAGTCATAATAGATAATGATAGCCTAACTTTAACTCAATCTCATTACATTGAGAAAATTATAAAGAAATTTGGTCACTTGGAAAGCACACATGTAAGTACACCATTTGATACTAGTATCAAATTATCAAAGAATGAAGGTAGATCAATTGCACAACTAAAGTATGCTAGAGCAATTTGTTGTTTAAATAAGACATGATATATCCTTTGCTATAGGAAAGCAAAGTAGATTTACTAACTATCCTAGGAATGTTCATTGGGAGGTTACATATTTGAAAAAGAGCATGAATTTTGGCATAAGTTACAAAGGATATCCAACAGTTTTAGAATGATGCATTGATGCTAGTTGGGTAACAAACCGAGAAGAAGACCACTTGTCCACAAGTGGTTGGATATTCACTCTTGGTAGGGATGTTATATCTAAGGCTTCTAAGAAACAAACCTATATAACTGATTCTACCATGGTATCTAAATTTGTGGCATTGGTAGCAGAGGGTAAAAAGGTTGAGTGGTTAAGGAATTTTTTGCTAGAAATTCCTATGTGGCCTAAACCTATGGCTCCAATTTCAATTCGATTTGATAGTGAGGCAACACAAGCAAGGTCCTATATCAATGTCTACAATGGAAAGTCTAGACATATCGGATTAAGACAAAGCTATGTAAGGCATTTAATTAGTGATTGAGTAATTACAATAGAATTCATAAGATCCATAAAAAAAACTCTTGGCGGATCCATTAACCAAGGTACTTTCAAGAGAATAAGTGGTCAAAACATCACAAGGGATGGGTCTCAAGCCCATACAATAGGATCACAAACGATGGAACCTGATGAGAGTCATAAAATGCATCTTAACAGTACTTAATTATTATCATTTTAGGGTTGATCTAGGTTTTAATTGAGCTTTTATACGTTAACAACTCTAAAGTATCATTCTTGGATCATTGATCTATTTCGGTGCATTTCAGGTACTTTAAGCTCAAAAGAGGAAGAAAAGTTATCATTTCTTGAGGTACAAAGACTCGAGGCATACTGAAGTAAAGGAATGCTTCCGGAAGGACAAGATGGAGGGCCGCTTTGATAAGTGCTTAAATATTCATATTTAAGCCCTTTAATTTATATTTGTTAAGCTTTTAGTTTGTGTTATTTCATCTTATTTTATCTCATTTCTATGTTTATTGAGTTTTTCTAGGTTGTTATATGTTTAGCTTAGGAATTTGTTACTTTGAGTTGTTTTTCGTTGTTTTACAGGTTCACAAGAACTTGAAAAGGAGTTTCACTAAATTGCCAGAATTACACGTACAGATCAGTCATTTTTGTAGATTAAACTATATTGATTCAGGAAGAACCAGGAGATGAGCCATATATGCTTAGAAAGATCCAGATGTCTATTTTTTGAAGAATTTTATGGCTCATAAAAATGATTTTTCTAAAGAAAATTATGGTAGTTTTAGTAGACAAAGGTCAAGCAGTGCACCATGCTGCGCTCAAGCGCACAAGACGTGATCGAGCGCACCCGCGACATCCCACATCGATTTGAAACACTTTGTAGTGCACCAGGCTGTGATTGAATGCACTCGCACAGTATCCCACATCGGATTAGAAACACATTGCACTCATGGAGTTGCCCTATAAAAGCTCCACCTCACTTCATCAATCAGTGTGCAATCTGGAGGACTTTTGCGAGCAATCTGGGGGATCTCCAAGGCTTTGCTACCAAGGGGGGGAAGTGCTGCACAACAGCTGTGAGTGAAATTTCTCTCAATGTATAGTTGAAGATGATCATGATAAGCTAAAACATTCATCTAAGGTTGAAGATGAAGCCTCGCCATTGTTTGGCTTAATATTTTCAAATATGTACGGACAATTATGATATTTTTAGTATTAATGTTCTATTTCAATTGTTTGAGTAAATTCTTATGATTGATTGTGTTTAAATTGTTCAAATTAGATATTCCTTGTGTTTCATCTGCCGGATACGACGGATCAACTAAAGTAAATTTGATATCCATTGTATTCTAATGAGATACATTGGATGATTTGGTTGAATTAGGGTATTCGCTGTGATTTGTATAATAGTGGATTCATGGAATTATTTGATAGATTACTTTTATACAGAACATGAAAATATATGCTTTATTTTGGTGGGGTGGATTCAGGAACCTTAGTATTTTTATCATTTCTTTCAACTCAATTTAGTTTAATTTATATTCTTTACAAAATACAATTCAAAATTCTGAACTAGGTTAAAATAGATTTAGTTTAGATAAAAATATATTTTCATGACGCAATTCCCTGTGGATTCGATCTCGCACTTGCACACACTATTTTGCAAATGACTCGTGCGCTTGCGAGTAATTTAAAACTCACAACAAGTTTTTGGTGCCGTTGCCGGGGAGTTGTTTTGGTTGTGAAAATTAATTTTTGTCTGAATTGATTTTATTTTTCTACTAGTTTAGTTGGCATTTTTGTTTCAATTTTATTTTTGCAATTTTATTTATTTCTATTTGCTATTATCTATAAAAAAAATAAAAAATTAAATAAAAAAATGGTGGATGAATCAAGCATTTAGGACCCCCTGGAGGCATGCTTTGCTCAGTTTGGAGAGGATTTGGATTTGGATAAATTACTTGAGCAAGTTAATGCTATTTTGGAGTCTGCTCATTGGGAGAGCAGTGAGACGGAGGAGACTGTGGATGAATCCAGCATTGAAAACCCCCTGGAGGTATACTTTGCTCAGTTTGGAGAGGATTTGGATTTGGATAAGTTACTTGAGCAAGCGAATGCCATTTTGGAGTCTGCTCCTCGGAAGAGCAGTGAGACGGAGGAGATCGCAGCACTGGAGCTCCCCAAGAAGGAACTTAAGCCTTTACCGGACAATCTTAAGTATAATTTCTTAGGTCCAATAGAGTCTTTGCCTGTGACGATAGCTTCAGATTTGGTAGCTTCTCAAGAGGAGAAGAACCTGGTGCTTAATTAGGAGAAGGGTCATTTTATGGTAAAGCAAGGTATTGTACTCGGGCACATCATATCTCATTATGGGATTGAGGTCGACAAAGTGAAGGTGGACCTGATTTCCAACCTTCCACCCCCACGTACAGTGAAGCAGGTTCGTTCTTTTATGGGCAATGCAGAATTCTACAAGCGATTTATCTAAGATTTCAATAAGATTGCCAGGCCCTTGTTCAAGTTGTGAGTCTGGCTGAAGACGTTAAACTTAGCACTCATGGGAGGCAACCCACAACGTATCTTTTATTATTTTTTTTTCATATTTATTGTTACTGTTTATTTTTAATATTTTTAGTTTTCCAGTATTACTTTGATAATTGTTTTTCAGGGACAACGCGTACTTCAGTTCAAGTTTGGGTGTATGCTATGAGTCATGCCAGTCTAGGTAGTTCTCTATCTCCCAGATCAGCTTTTTCTATGTTATTCACACATTTGGGACACTGTGTACTTTAAGTTTGGGGGTATGGGAGACACATTCACACACACTTTGTCCCAGTTTTTTTTTTTTTATATATTATTGAAAAGATAAATGCATGTTCATGATTGTTTTGAAATTCAAATACTATGATGTGATTTCATTAGTGAGCTTAAAATTTTGAACACGTGATCTGATAATAGAGTTTTAAAGTTTAGTTACTTACTTTAGGCATTTAAGAATTCACATGTTTGATCTAATATAACACGAGCACATTAGCACATAATTGTGTGAGGGATGACATGCGATTTTCATGTGTATGTTTCCATGACTTAACTGAAACTGGATGACTTGTTGGATGAACACTTTGGCATAAAAAAATAGAAAAAAAGAGAAAAAAGTGCTCATGATGATCATTAATAAACTTTCCACTGAGTAACTGGACCTCTTGCCTCAGTAAGCAGTGAGTGTTCATGTCTAAAGGTGGGAAATTTATTGCTAATGATCATTGAGAAACTTTTCGTTGAGTAATTGGACATCTTGCCTCAGTAAGCAATGAGTGTTCACGTCAAAAGGTGGGAAGTTTGCTTGTTAGCCGTAAGGCCAGTTTAGTTTCGTAGCCTTTTTGACTCGAGTTAGTAAGTCCTTATGGGTGTCTTTACACCTAATGCCCTAAAACCATATGGTTTGGGAGTCATTGACTCAACACTCGCTACATGGGTCAATTAGAAAGCTTAAGGGAACTAAACATAGCAGAGCCTTATAATATAAAATAAAAAAAGAAGAAAATAAACTATACCATTTTTTTCATTCTGATGGGAAATTCGGTAAATCTTGAGATATGGAGACATTACACATTGGAGTTATTTGGAAGCTTCATTTTTATATGCTAATACACTTTACACTGAGTTAGACTTGTGATGCCTTAGCCTGCCTTTTGTAAGTAATTAGAGTTTAACATTTCTATTCATTGCGAAGATGGGTTTATCTTTTTAAGCGTGCTCATGAATGAATATCATGGTTTTGTGTGATACTTAAATTTTAGAATACCATGAAAGATTGATTTATTTTTGTGTTCTTTGTTTTTCATTTAGTTTTTAGTTTCGTATTTCTAAGAGACTAGCAATATGTAAGTTTGGGGGTGATAAGTGCTTAAATATTCATATTTAAACCCCTTAATTTATATTTGTTAAGCTCTTAGTTTGTGTTATTTCATCCTATTTTATCTCATTTATATGTTTACTGTGTTTTTCTAGGTTGTTATATGTTTAGCTTAGGAATTTGTTACTTTGAGTTGTTTTTCGTTGTTTTACAGGTTCACAAGCACTCGGAAATAAGTTTCACTAAATTGCCAGAATTGCCTGTACAAATCAGTCATTTTTGCATATTAAACTGTATTGATTCAAGAAGAACCAAGAGATGAGCCATATATGCTTAGAAAGATCCAGATGTATATTTTTTGAATAATTTTATGACTCTTAAAAATGATTTTTCTTGAGAAAGTTATGGCAGTTTTAGTAGACAAAGGTCAGGCAGTGCACCATGCTGTGCTCGAGCGCACAAGACTGTGATCGAGCCCACCTGCGACATCGATTCAAAACACTTTGCAGCGCACTTGCGCTCGAGCACACCAGGTTGTGATCGAGCGCACTCGCATAGTATCCCACATCGGATTAGAAACACATTGCACTCGTGGAGTTGCCCTATAAAATCCCCACCTCACTTCATCAATCGGTGTGTAATCCGGAGGACTTTTGCGAACAATCTGGGGGATCTCCAAGGCTTAGCTACTAAGGGGGGAAAGCACCGCACAACAACTGTGAGTGAAATTTCTCTCAATATATATTCAGTTTTAATTTATTTCTTTTGATTTTAAAGTTTTATGTTTAGCACTTTAATTGTGAAATTTAACTTCATAATCATGATAGACTAAAACCTTCATTTAAGGTTGAAGATGAAGTCTCGCCATTGTTTGGCATAATATTTTCAGATATGTTCGAACAATTATGATATTTTTAGTATTAATGTTCTGTTTCAATTGTTTGAGTAAATTCTTATGATTGATTGTGTTTAAATTGTTCAAATTGGATATTCCTTGTGTTTCATCTGCCGGATACGGCGGATCATCCAAAGTAAATTGGATATCCATTTGTGATTTTAAAGGGATACATTGGATGATTTGGTTGAATTAGAGTATTCACTGTGATTTGTATAATGGTGGATTCATGGAATTATTTGATAGATTACTTTTATACAGAACATGAAAATATATACTTCATTTTTGTGGGGTGATTCAGAAACCTTAGTATTTTTATCATTTCTTTCAACACAATTTAGTTTAGTTTATATTCTTTGCAAAATACAATTCAAAATTCAGAACTAGGTTAAAATAGGTTTAGTTTAGATAAAAATATATTTTCATGACGCAATTCTCTGTGGATTCGACCTCGCACTTGCACACACTATATTGAAAATGACTCGTGTGCTTGCTAGTAATTTAAAACTCACAATATCTTAGACTAGCCTCTTCCTGGTTCTTTCATTTCCAGCATATACCGGCTGTCACGGTATTTATTTCCAGCATATACCGACTGTCACGGTTTTCCTTTATTTCCAGCATATACCAGTTGCCACGGTTTTTCCTTTATTTCTAATATATACCAGCTGTCACGGTTTTTCAATTAGACTGGCCCCCTCCCGGTTCTTTTATTTTACACACATGCATTTTACACACATGCATATGAACAATGATATGAAATATGTCTATGAACAATAATTTAAAAACAACATGAATTCAAAATATTAAATTTAGTTATCCTGTCTTTCTTCAAATTTCTACTTGATAAATTTCACTAATTTCTTCTCGTCATATATCATATCAATTTATCAACCATAACTCATCAAAAAATTTATTTATCACCATCATTATTAAATCAACTCATTATTCTAATAATATTTCTTTTCACATAATAATTTTTTACATGTCCAATATTCATATCATACCTATCAATCAATTTTTTTCATCTACTGCCAAAGCATAAGATAATAATTTATTTTTAATATTATCACTAGGTATTTCATTATTTTATTTAGATTATTTAAAATAAATCTAACTCACCACATAGCACTTAGATCTACCTGTGGATCACCTCCTTGCCTTTCTTGTTCCTCTTAGTAATTTCACTTGGTTGCTGATCGTCAACACCTGACATAGTATTTATATTAAATTTCTAATTTGTTCAATTATTCATAATTTACACTCTTTGAAAATTCCCACTTTGAATTCCAAGAAATTTTATGTATGCTAAAAAAATTAAAAAATAAACATTATGTTATTTCCTGATGTTTTTCCGATAGCTTCCCGTGACTCTCTATAAAATTCTCCCGTAAACCTCTTCAAAATTTTGTTCTTTCAACCTTTCTTTCGGTCCCCAAGTATTTAAAGAAATAGAATAATTGAAGGAAAACCAAATGGGATTTGGTAAGTAATGATATAAATTACGTTAAGGGTATATATATATATATATATATATATATATATATATATATATATATATATATATATATATATAAGTAAAAAAAAGTTGAAATCTTTCAGCAGCCCAAACTTACCTTATCAGTAGCCTTGCTGCCTTACATGCAGCAAGGGCTGCATTTCCTGGTGACAGGTGGCAACACCTGTTGCCAGCAATTTTTTTTTTTTAACTTTTCACATTTAAATATATATATATTATTTTAACTTTATGTCATATTTATTAAAGTACTTCTTTACCCTTATTTTACAAATACAGGTATTACAATTATACCCACCTTACAAAAATTTTGTCCCCGAAATTTCCTTACCTAATTCGAGAAAAGAGTTGTGGGTATTCCTTCCTCATTCTTGCTTCATGTTCCAATGTGACTTCTTCGACATCTTTGTTCCACCATAATACTTGAATTAAAGGAATGACTTTATTGCGCAAGACTTGTTCCTTTCTGTCTAGGATTCTGACTGGTACTTACATAAAAGTAAAATCTTCCTGAAATTCTATTACTTGATTCGAGATACTATGGGATTCATCGTGTAAGTACTTTCTCAGCAGCGACACATGAAACACATTATGTAATTGCTTTAACTCTGAAGGCAAATCCAAACGGTATGCTACTAGTCCAATTCTCTCGATCACCTCATATGGCTCCACAAATCTGGGGCTTAACTTTTCGTTCTTTTTAAACCTCAACACACCCTTCCACGGAGATATCTTCAAAAATACCCAATCACCAATTTGGAACTCGAGAGGTCGTCTTCTTTTATCAACATATCCCTTTTGTCTGTTCTGGGCTGCTCTGAGGTTCTCCCTAATCAGTTTGATCCTCTTAATAGTCAAATATATCATTTATGGGCCATATATCTTTCTCTCTCCAACTTCTTCACAACATACTGGAGTTCTACAACTTCTACCACATAAAACTTCGAAGGGTGTCATCCTAATACTAGTTTGATACTGATTATTGTATGCAAACTCGATCAAAGGCAAATAAGCATCTCAGGTCACTGAGAAATTCAATACACTTGACCTCAACATATCTTCTAGTATTCTGATGATTCTCTCCGTCTGCTCATCAGTTTGTGGATGGAAAGTTGTACTAAACTGCAATTGCGTACCTATAGCTCCTTGGAAACCCCTTCAAAATCTAGAGGTAAATCTAGAATCTCTATCTGATACGATACTCAAGGGTACTCTATGTAATTTTACTATCTCCGCTACACACAACTTAGCCAACTTTTTTGGACTCTAGGTAATTTTAATAGGAAGAAAATGTGAAGACTTAAAAAGTTTATCCACTATAACCCACACAGCATCATGTCCCCTCTGGGTACTGGGAAAACCAGAGACAAAATCCATACTCACATTTTCCCATGACCACTCAGGTATTGGAAGAGGTTGTAATAAACTTGCTGGATGTCTATTCTCATACTTCACCTATTGATAAGTCAAACATCTAGAAATATATTCTGTTATATCCTTCTTCATCCTTGACCACCAATAATTCTGTCTTAATCCCCTGTACATCTCATTATTACCTGGGTGCATAGAATATACAGAATCATGAGCCTCTCTTAGTAGCTCTGTTGGGATTTGTCAAAGAATTAAACAAGTGAAAATTACCAGCATCGGGTATGGTTGTGCGCTGCAGCCTCCAGCAAGTCCGAAAGCTCCTTCCCTCCAGGCCGCGCCGCGGCCTCCAGCAAGGCAGCAAGTTTCCCTACTTCTGAGCCATGGCACGCCCTGTTCCAAGCCTCAACATGAAGCACACCTGACACCAATTAATCAACACTTTGAGATGTGCGTGAGACTTGTTTAAAACGCACAGGTTCACTTAGACTCTTAGAGAGCCATGAGTCTTTGGTTCTTGAGATCTAAGGGTTGAGATTGATCTCAAAGATTAGATGAGGTGGTCATTGCCCTATATAAAGGGTCATCTAGGAGCAATCAAAGTAGATCAAGACATAACAACAAGTGTGAGGTGCAAAGACACAAAAACACAAGAGAGACTCATTCAAGAGAGATTGGTTGTTTAGAGAGAAATGCTCTCAAATCTAGAGAGGTCTTTCTAGTGAGAGAGAGTAGTCAAGATTAGGGATTCAAGGGCTTTGTAATTGAAATTTTTTTGGGGAAAATTCCAGAGAAACACTTAGTTCTTATCTCTTTCTTTTCTCTTCTTTCATTCTTAAAAAACAAGAGGTTTCTTGAAGGGATGTTGCTGTAATTGTAAGAACTCGATTGATTTAGTGCAGATGCTTTGATTCTTGTTTCGATTTTGTACAAATCATTCTAGATTTGGGTGTTTGGGAAAGATCACAACCTGGGATTTCTTGTGGTGATTTTCTCAACAGTGGTATTCGAGCTCAGTTCCAAGAATCAAAGAATTCTTTGGTGGTGATACAGTGGTATCAGAGCTAGATCGGAGCAAGGCTCCAAGAATCAAAGGAAACTTCTTGGGTGATTCAAGAACGAAGTTGAGATCAAGATCTGATCGGGTTCTTGAGGTTCAAGAATGATGCTGAGATCCAGATTTGATCGCGTTCTTGCGATTTAGAAGTTGGAAAGTAATTGTGGGTGCTGCATAAATCTGGGATTTTTTCCGTAAGATAGGTTCAAATTTCATTGTTAAGAAGTTCGATGGAAAATGAGACTTTGCCCTTTGGAAGCGAAAAATCAAGGCTGCTTTTATGCAACAAAAGGTGAACTTGGCTATTGGAGAAGATGATGATTTTTCAGAAAGTATCACAGAGGTCTAGTGGAATGAGATGAAGAAGATGGCGTACAACACCATCTTCCTGCACATATCGGATAGTGTGACAAGGGAATATAGAGACACGGAAGATCCAGCTATCATTTGGAAGAAACTAGATGAGTTATTTCTTACCAAGACTCACCCTAATAACATATATCTTCTTAAACGAATCTTTGCTTTTAAAATGGATCCTAATAAAGAGTTGCAAGATAATCTTGATGTGTTTAATAAACTAGTTCAAGATTTGGCTAGTTGTAGTATAACATTGCTGAATGAATAATTGGCTGTTATGTTATTGAATTCTCTTCCTGATTATTTTGAAAGTTCGATTAATGTTATTGAATATGAAAGAAATACACTAACCAAAGAAATTGTGATCATTGCTATAAAGACTCATGATTTCAAAGCTAAGATGAGGGAAGCATCAAGTGGGGAAGGTCTGTTCGTTATAGGAAGGCCTGCAACTTGGAATGGCAACAATATCCATGGCAACTACCGGGACAAATCAAAGGGTAGAGGGCAGAGCCATGGAAGATCGCATTCTAAATCGAAGTTTGGAGGAAAGTGATACTACTACTGCAATAAAGAGGGCCATTTCAAGAGAGATTGCAAGAAGCTGATGAGGAATGAAAAAGAAAGAGGTCATCCAAGAATGGAGAGGCTTCGGTTGCCAAGGGAGAACAGTTAGATGATGTTTTTGTTGTGTGTTCAAATGTGAGTGAAAGACAGGGCAGCGAGAGATGGATCTTGGATTGCGAATGCACTTATCATATGTGTCCTCACCGAGATTGGTTCAAGAATTTCAAGGAAGCCGATGGAGGAATGGTTTTCTTAGGGAACAACACTTCATTCCAAGTGAGGGGCATGAGAGACATCCAATTGAGGATGTTTGATGGAGTTACAAGGCTGCTGCGGAATGTGAGATATCTTCCGGATTTGAGAAAAAAATTGATCTCATTGGGGCAGCTAGATTCCATGCGGTACACATACAAAGCAGAGTGAGGTAAGATCAAGGTAACCAAGGAATCTTTGATAGTGATCAAAACAGTAATCAAGAACGGTCTCTATGAGGTGATTGGAGAGACGAACATCAAGGATCAAACAGCAAGCTTGATGGCTGAGATGGATAAGGCAGTACTTTGGCACAATCGCTTGGGACATATGAGCGAAAAGGGGCTGCAAGTTCTCAGCAAGGATGGGTTACTTGATGGTGACAAGGTAGAAAAACTCGATTTCTGCGAGAGTCGTGTTCTTGGGAAGCAACATCGGGTTAGCTTCGACACCGGAGTGCACAAGTAAAAGGGGATTCTTAACTATATTCATACCGATCTTTGGGGACCAGCAAGAACACCAACACAGGGAGGTAATCTTTACTTTCTGTCTTTAATTGATGATTAATCTAGAAAGGTTTGGGTTTATTTGCTTAAAAATAAATTAGATGCTTTGAATAAATTTTTAGTGTGGAAAAAGTTGGAAAAAACTCAAACAAGTAAGGTAGTTAAGGTGTTAAGAACTGATAATGGCTTAGAATTTTTAATAAGGAATTTGACAAATTCTATGAGTTTAAATGGCATTCTAAGACATAGAATGGTTGTGAAAACACCTTAGCAAAATGGAGTTGGTTGCTGAGAGGATGAATAGGACCCTCATAGACAAGGTTAGATGCATGAAAATAGGCTCCGGATTACCCAAATGTTTTTAGGGGGAAGCTGTGTCAACTGCTGCATATTTGGTTAATAGATCACCCTCTAGGGCTGTGGACCTTAAGACTCTCGAGGAGATGTGGAGTGGAAAACCCCTTGAGTTAAGCAACCTTAGGACTTTTGGATGTGCTACGTTTGCACATCAAAAGGATGATAAACTTAGCCCAAGATCTAGGAAATGTATGTTTCTAGGATATGGTGAAGGGGTTAAGGGGTATAGGTTGTGGTCCTTAGAACTAAAAGGAACTAAACTCATAATAAGTAGGTATGTCATTTTTAATGAGCATTTATTTCCTTATTTGGAGAAAACTAACCCTGCAGAGGATAGTGGGCAAACTAGCCCAGTTTATGTGGAGTATAGCATCAAGGAAAATTCTGTTCAGGTAGAGTAAGGAAGGCAAGAGGGTTCGGACCAGGTAGAGCCCATTGATGAAGGCCAAGCTCAAGACACTTAAGAGAAGGCTGAACTAGAAGGGGATGATGCAGGGAATCGGAATGATTATCAGCTCACAAGGGAACGGGAAATGAGGCTGGTCAGACCGCCTTTGAGATATGGTTTTGTGGATGCTAATGTAGCAGCTCCTTATTCAGAAAGAGGGATAAGTGAACCAGAAACTTACATTGATGACATGGGATGTAAGGATTTGTCAAGATGGAAGCCAGCTATAGAGGAGGAAATGGATTCTTTGAGGAAGAACAACTCTTGGGAATTGGTGCACATTCCAGGAAAACAGAGAGTTGTAGATTATAAGTGGATTTACAAGATCAAAGAATGGAACACTCTAGGGGATGAAGTCCGGAATAAGGCTAGGCTGGTAGCGAAGGGGTTCACGTAAAGATGAGGCATAGATTTCACAAAAATTTTCTCACCGAGTCACAAGGTGGAGGAAATGGTGATCATCCTCATCTATGTTGATGACATGCTGTTGGTTGGGAGCAGCATGGAGAGGATAGGAAAATTGAAATCTCAACTCAGTTCAGAGTTTGAGATGAAAGATCTTGGTCATGCATAGAAGATCCTTGGGATGATTATAATTCGGGAAAGGGAGAGAAACAGATTGAAGATTTCTTAGACTTTTTACATAGAAAAGATGATATCTAAGTTTTCTATAGAAGATAACAAACTAGTGAAGGTTCCCCTTGTTGGTCATTTCAAGTTCTCCAGCGATCAATGTCCGAGATCGGATGAGGAGAAGAAGAAAATGGAAAAGGTCCCTTATTCTATTGGATCAGTCATGTTCATGATGGTAAGCACTAAACCGGAAATTTCTTATGCAATAAGTGTTCTCAGCAGGTTTATGAGTAATCCCGAAAATGAGCATTGGCTTAGGATGAAGTGGTTGCTGAGGTACTTGAAGGGAAGCTCAGATGTGAGGCTTGTTTACAAGAAGAGGGGTAAGTCCATCTGTCTTGAAGGTTATATGGATTCAGACTATAGAGTAGACCGAGATAAAAGAAGATCGATTACCTCCTATTTCTTCAACTTAAACGGTTGGAAGGCTCAGCTGCAGTCGGTGGTAGCACTCTCAACAACTGAGGTAGAGTACATAGCGACAACGGAAGCCATTAAGGAGGCTATGTGGTGCAAAGGGTTGTTGGAAGAGTTAAAGGTCCTAAAAGAGCAGGTGGTGGTGTATTCGGATAGCCAAAGTGTGTTGCATTTGTTTAAGAATCTGGTGTTCCATGAGAGGACAAAGAATATGGATGTTCGGTATCATTTCATTTGGGAAAATGTTACGGAATGATGAATTCATCTTGATAAAGTGGCCACAGAAGAAAATCCTGCAGATTTAGGTACTAAAGTTCTACCTCTAAGAAAGTTCAATCATTGCCTTGGACTTCTTAGGATTAGAGTCGGTTGATATGGTGACTCAAGTTGAGTTTGGATCCTCAGTTCTCTGCACAATTGGTTCGGGTTTAATTGCTTAGACAAAGGTAAAGTTTGTTAGGATTTGTCAAAGAATTAAACAAGTGAAAATGGTCGGCATCAGGTATGGTTGTGCGTCGCGGCCTCCAGCAAGCCAGGAAGCTCCTCCCTTCCAGGCCGCGCCGCGGCCTCCAGCAAGGCAGCAAGTTTCCCCACTTCTGAGCCGCGGCATGCCCTGTTCCAAGCCTCAGCACGAAGCACACTTGACATCAATTAATCAACACTTTGAGATGGTGCGTGGGACTTGGTTAAAACGCACAGGTTCACTTAGACTCTTAGAGAACCATGAGTCTTTGGTTCTTGAGATCTAAGGGTTGAGATTGATCTCAAAGATTGGATGAGGTGGTCATTGCCCTATATAAAGGGCCATCTAGGAGCAATCAAAGTAGATCAAGACATAACAACAAGTGTGAGAGTGCAAAGACACAAAAACATAAAAGAGACTCATTCAAGAGAGGCTGGTTGTTTAGAGAGAAAGTCTCTCAAATCTGGAGAGGTCTTTCTAGTGAGAGAGAGTAGTCAAGATTGGGGATTCAAGGGCTTTGTAATTGGAATTTTCTTGGGAAAAATTTCAGGGAAACACTTAGTTCTTATCTCTTTCTTTTCTCTTTTTTCATTCTTCAAAAACAAGAGGTTTCTTAAAGGGATGTTGCTGTAATTGTAAGAACTCAATTGATTTAGTGCAGAGAGCTCGGTGGAGCTCACGGGGATGTAAGCACATTGCCGAACCTCGATAACAATTGCTTGTGTTCTCTTTTATGCTTTGATTCTTGTTTCGGTTTTGTACAAATCATTCTGGATTTGGGTGTTTGGGAAAGATCACAACCTGGGATTTTTTGTGGTGATTTTTTCAATAATCTCCTTTTTCATCTCTACATTATTGGGAACACAAACTCTATGCCCAAATACTACTATACCATCTTCTCTAATTTTAAACTTAGTTAACTTCTTACTCAACACTTCTCGCCTGATCTTCTCTATCCCCTCATCTCTACCTTGCATCTGAAATAAATGATCAATAATAGAAGATTGTATCACCATATTCTCCATCAATACTCATCTATCATTGATACTCAGCTGCATCCTCATTCTTCTTAATTCTATCATCAAGCTAATATTATGACTTTCAATAGCAGCTAATCTTCTTGTAGCCTTTCTACTCAATGCATTAGCTACTACATTAGCATTTCCTGGATGATAATGAATTGTACAGTCATAATCACAAATCAAATCCATCCACCTCATCTGCCTCAAATTCAACTCCTTCTTTGTCGGTAAATGCATTAAGCTTTTATGATGAGTAAAAATTTCACAATTGGCTCCATATAGATGATGTCTCCAAATTTTCAAAACAAAAACTATGGCAGCCAATTCTAAATCATGGGTATTCTTCTCATGGTTCTTCAGTTGCCTAGAAGCATAAGGTATAATTCTCCTATGTTGCATCAACACACATCCCAATCCCTGATGTGATGCATCACTATAAACCACAAATCCTTCATCACCAGAATGAAGCACTAATACCGGGGCAGTAGTGAGTTTTTCTTTCAACAGTTGAAAATTTCTCTCACATTCCTCTGACTCTAAACTTCACGTCCTTCCTGGTCAATTTAGTCAATGGTCCAGCAATCATAGAAATTTTTTGGATAAATCTCCTATAATAACCAGTCAACCTTAAAAAGCTTATAATTTCAATTACATTCGTGGGTCTTTCCCAATTCAACACTGCTTCTACTTTTTGTGGGTCAACTGTTATCCCCTCTCCCGATACAACATGCCCCAAGAAAGATATTTCACTCAACCAAAACTCACACTTAGAGAACTTCGCATATAATTTATCTCTCCTCAGAATCTCCTACACTATCTCCAAATGTAGCATATGCTCCTCTTCATTCTTGGAATATACCAAAATATCATCAATGAACATAATCACAAATCTATCCAAGAATGTTTTAAACACCCGATTCATAAGGTTCATAAATGCTGGAGGAGCATTAGTTAACCCACATGGCATCACCAAGTACTCATAATGGCCATAACGTATCCTAAAAGCAGTCTTAGGCACGTCTCCCTCATTTATCCTCAATTGATGATAACCTGATCTCAGGTCTATCTTAGAAAACACTATAGCTTCCTATAACTGCTCGAATAAATCATCTATCCTTGGCAAAGGATATCTATTCTTGATGGTGATCTTATTCAACTGCCTATAATCAATACCCAACCTTATTCTCCTATCATTCTTCTTGACAAATAACACAGGTACTCCCTAAGGTGACATACTAGGTCAGATAAACTGTTTATCTAGCAATTCTTGAAGTTGAACTTTCAACTTTCTCAATTCAGCTGGTTCCATTCTATAGGGTGCTATGGATATGGGCGCTGATCTTGGAATCACCTTAATAGAAAACTCAATCTACCTATTGGGAGGCAAACCAGACAACTCCTCAGGGAATATGTCAGAAAAATCTTTCACTATCAAGATTTCTTCTAACTTCCTACTTTCCTTACTAGAATCCACCACATATGCCAAATACCCCTCACAACCCTTCTTTAACCATTTACTAGCAGTTAAGGCAGAAATAAGATAATTAGCAAGTATCTTACGTTCTCCCTAAAAATTAAACTCCTTCTGTCCAGGTATCTTGAACACCACATTTTTCCTAAAACAATCTACCCAAGCATGATATGCAGATAACCAATTCATCCCTAGAATTAAATCAAAATCTGTCATATCCAAAGGCAATAAATCAACTTCAAATTTTCTATCTACAATATTAATTACACAATCTCAATAGATTGTCCTAATAATAACCCTATCTCCAGTAGGAACCTCAACAATAATCACATACATCAAAGGACTAGGACTAGCATCAATAGATTTCATATAAATACTAGATGCAAAAGAAAATGTTGCACCAGGATCAATCAATAATATAGCAGGCCTGCCAAGGATAGATATCATACCCATAACAACATCAGGAGTGGCTTGTGCATCCTGTTGCGCTATACTATTCTTTCCATGTGATTTTCTATTTAAGGTTGAAAAGGGGTTCTAATTTGAGAGATAAGGATGTCCTTATTAGGTCTTGCATTTCCTTGTCCAAGATGTCCTTATTAGGTCTTGCATTTCCTTGTCCAATAATGTGATTTCGTGGGATGTGCTTTTTATCCGTTTTGTCCATGATCGGGAGTTTGAGAATGTTGAAAGTTTTGTTTTGAGGTATTGTATAACACTGGTTTAGATGTGAATAGAGATGATGTGTCTAGGTGGAAGTTTAATTCGGATAAGGGCTTTTAGGTGAGGTCCTTTTATAAGAGCCTTTCTGAGGAGATTCCTTTGGAAGGCTAAGTCAACTTCCATTATAAGTTATTTGGAACCATTTTGCTCCTAAAAATGTCAGCTTTTTGTGTGGAACCTTTTTGGTATAGCCTTTTATCGCCTAATTGGCTCCTTCAGCTTAGGGGTTGAGATGTTGAGTCTGTGTTTTAATGAGGAGCTCTATTTGTTTATTGGTTGGTAGTATAGTTGTTGGTTTGTGATAGGTGTATGCAGTTTGTAGGTGTGGATTTTTGCAATCTGGTTTGCTGTCTTTGTATAATTTCTGCATCTTTTGATGCATATGAATAATATTCCTTTTGCCTTTCGAATGAAAAAGAAAAGAAAAAATAAACTTCAAAGAAGGGGGAAAGCGCTTGTTACTAGGTGTTCATTTGTAAAGGGTGTGTCGAGTCCGTGTTTCATCTTTTGGTGAAGAGTTTGTTGGCTTGAAGTTTGTGGAGAATGGCTTATAGCGTTTTGGGTGTTCTTTGGGTGGTTGTCGGTTCCGTGAAAGATAATGTGTGGGCTTGAAGTGGTATTTGTGCTTCTAAGACTTCAAAGAAAGCTTACTCTTTGATTCATCTCTCTATTTTTTGGCTTGTTTGGAATGAGCGGAATAGAAAAGCATTTGATGGTGAAGAAAGGCCTTTAGAAGCGATTATGAATAATTGGTTCAACACCCTTAGTTTTTTGTGTAAGGGGAGACTTTTAGCTAATGAAGTAAATCTTATTGATTTTGTGGATTTACTTTAGTGTAGATAGTTTTGTACATGAGTTGCTTCCCCTTGCTACTTATCTTTCATATACAATTTTACTTATAAAAAAATAGATTATAATTTATTTTTTGTTGCCCTTTTTGTTTTACCTTGATTATCATCCCATATTTTTGCTTTCGTATTTTTAGTGTTGTCATATCCTGGATGTGCAGTTGTCATTTTATGTATAGATGTTTTTGTTATCATTACACTGCCCAAGATAGATCGTTACTCTAGCTTATCGTGTTTGGGTACAAATTGAAGACCGTAACTCTTCTTTTTTAGTACAAAACCCTAAACTTTTTCAAGGCTAGTTTTTTTGTTGTCAGCTAGTAAATGTTAGTTCTTCTTTGCTTATGTTGATTTAATTTATTATGCATTGAGAAGTTGCTAAAAAATCGGGACATTACTCAACTTAGTGTAGAGCTCTTCGAGGAGAATGGTTAAGGTAAATGAGAACATATGGTAGATTATCCCAATTAAAAGGGTGGACTATCTTTTTGAAGCTGGTTTGATAATTTAAGCCCTAACTTCTTCAAAGCTAGTTGATTTGGCATCAGTGGTAACTGTTAGCTCTCCCTTGTTTATTTTAATTTAGATGTCTGCTTAAACTCTTCTTATATCATGCATTCTGATTTTCTTAATAAGTGGAGACATGACTGAAATTGCATAAGGCTCCTAGATGAGAAAGGGTAAGGGAAATGAGAAAATGTGGTAATATCTCTAAATCAAAAGGGTGAGCATTCTTTGAAGCGGGTTTTGATAGTTTCTTGTAGTTCACAGTAATGATGCATGATGCCTAAATTACCCTCATATTAAAGTTCAGTCTACTACCAGAAAGTCCTTATAAGTAGTGTATAGACCCATTTGATTGAGGGTTATGTTCTTATGTGTAACAATGTTCATTCAGGTTACGATAAGGAGAGAGAGAGGGAAGGGGGAGAGTGGAGAGATGGAGGGAGAAGAATCTTATGCCTGAATAATAACGATAGCAAAAACAAAAACAATAACATTAACAATAATAATAATAATATCCTTATCATCATCATTGTTGTTTTTCTTACTGTTTCTTTAACTATAATTTTTTCTTTTGGGTGAGGTGGGGTTGGGGGGAGGATGGTATAGTAGAGGAATATCTTCCGGTGTAGCTTCAACTGTTCCCTCAGCTAATCATGCCATTTTAGACTGGATGTGAAATTCTTTGCGACTAATTGCTATAATTTTCCGTCTTGGATGCTCATAGAACTGTTGAATAGCCTTCATGAGCAGCATTTGCATAATCTTATTTCAGGTCTTTTTTTTTCTTTTCTTTTCTTTTCTGGGTTTAGTACATATTATCATGTAGGCTTATCTGGTTAGAAAATACAAGCCCAGTAAGAATTTTGGCTGCAGACACTTGATACCGCTATTTGCTATTTTATTCTGTGCAGGCATTCATAATTGCTTCAACTGCAACAGAGGAGGAAATGCTTCGCTGGTAATAATCATATTGAAATACTAACGCTAGCTTTTTATTATGATTTCCTAAATTTTGCTCTCAAGCTTGTGCTGGGGCATCCCAAAGAACCTTTAGTAGCTCTATTTTTGTCTTTACATATTCATTTTTTTTTTTTTGGATTTAATGTTGTGCTGGGACTTATTGGCACCATATTGCACGAAATGGTAAAAATGGAATCAGTGTTGCCTAAGATTTAGAAAAAAATCTAAAATTTTGATATTATACTGTCAAGTATAAAGATGAGAGTCCCTGTTTCTTTTATTACTTCCCAAGTTCCGAATTTTGGGCTTTCACCTTAAAATGCTTTAAATCAATGGACGTATTCTACTTCGGAAGGGCATCTTTTAGACAAAGTGAATAATTTAAAGATTGAAAGCCAATGACAAGAGATTTGATTCCCTGAATGCTTTCTACAATTATTTTTGTGATATATGTTTAGATTATGAAATGGAAATTTTTCCATCTTGTTTACAATGTTACTGCGAGGTTTAATTTTGCTTCCTCAGATACGATTCTTCTGTTGATGTAGATACTGAGAACGCATTGTTTGAACTGACAAAGCACTGAACATGAAACTTATGAGCAAGGGAATCTTGGCTCGCATTAATGCTCCCATGGTGAGTTCAATTGACCAGCATTTACATCTGAAGCATGCTTTCATCAGAAGTCAGTCTTGTTGATTTTCCAGTTTATCTTTCAGCCTCAAAAGTAATTTAGTCTGTTGCAAATGTATGCACTCTTCTGTGATCAGATTCCTCAAGCCGTTACAATTTTTTCCTGTTCACAGGTCATTGTTCAAGGACTTAGGGAGTCTGGCATCTTCAGCTCTGTAATAGCTTCAGCACAGACATCCCTCTCGAAAGACAAATTCTTGTTAACGGTTGAGAGTAGTAACTCTCTTCTAGATCAGTTGACTCTGGAATATTTTCTTCAAGGAAGATTGGTGACAACGGAAAATCTCAGGCAACTGCAAGGAGGATGTTGGAGATAACATGTAATACTTCTTACGTGTCAGCAATGCGACCACAATCTCCTCCTGGCCCAGATGATTTTGACATTGAAATATAACTATATCGTCGAATTCATGGTATTCTTACCTTCTCATCGTTCAACGCTTCTTGTTTGGAGACAGATTTTTGAAATGATTGCTGAAGAGAGAAATCGCGGGGGTATAATACAGGTTTCCCTGTCGTGATTGAGGCAATTCATTGTTGGGATTCATGGGGCTCTTCCCGATCATCACCCAAGCGCTGATGTACATTTCTTGTTTTAGATTATAGATTATATGGAGGGAGAGGTGAAGATTCTGATTGCAAGTTCATGATACCGTTGTCTCGGTAGATATGTTTTAGAATGCCTTGGCTGATTGTCTGAGGTTGTAATCCGAAATCCTGGTCTATCATATTCTTTTGATAATTATACACTTTGATGGGGCATCTTTGTAGTTTTCATTCCCCATTCATGATATTCAGATGGATTCATTATGAAATGGCATGTTGCCATTTATTTTCTGCTCTTAATCCAAGGAAAGTTCCCTTTTTTATATTCATTTTAAATTGAGTTTGTATCAAATGTCTGCTGCAAAATCTTGGCAAGTTGTTCGTAGCAGTCCTTAGGATGAAACCATCTTTTTGTCTTTCAGTTTTGTCACTTATCTTAATTTTTACCACAAACTTATAGTTGTGGCAGTTGAATATTTAATGTTAATAGATTGATCAACCTGGATCAACTGTTAATTTTCTGCTGGTAAAGTATTAATTTCTCATTAATAAAAGCCATGCCAGCACTACAAAAACATAAATTTACCATCAATAATAAGTGAAATACAAGTATCCTTTACAAATTGCAAAATCTTAATTGATTTTTACAGCTGGGCTTTGGTATTTGTATAAAGTATTTTTGGTATTTGACATGTTTAAGTAATAATAACTTACTTTTGCGTTGACATGGCTTTTATACGTAAAAAAATAATATTTTACTAATGACTTATTGATTGTAAGACTCACTTTAATAACATTAAAATGTGTTTAATAATAAAGAAAAGGAAGATAAAAGACAAATAAGAGAAAAAAAAAACTCAAAAGAGAGAAAAGTAAGAAAATAAGCGTGTTTTTTCATGTGCTCAGTAGGATGATAAAAAACTACCAAAAAGAAAAAAATAGTTTTCATCGTTGTAACAAAAGCAAGGGAGACTATTGTTTAGTAGAGTTAAGAAATGAGAAGTAAGAAAATGTATATAATAGTAGTTTTACTGTTATATGACTCGTAATGTTAATGGATATTAATGTGAGATTATATGAGGATTAATTGGTAAATTAACAACTTAATCTATTTTATTATTTTTTACTCTTCAATTTTCTTAATTTTAAAAAATTATAATTCATATATGTAAATGAAAAAATCAAATTTTTTTAATTTTCTTTTCTCTATTTTTCTCAATTTTCCTTTCCTTCAAGCACCCCTTAGGGATTCGATTGCAACGTTTACAATATAAAACCCAACAACTTTGCAAATATAAATAAATTTTATTACTATAAAACTAGATGAGAATTTTGACTTCCACCAAACAACATGGGCCATGGATTAGCGATTGCTCTCTTGGCTTCCTAGTTGATGTGTTTAATCCGCGTTTAGACGTCATCCTAACGAAAAGAAGCCTTTGTGTTTGCTTCGTGGGGTTTTATTATTATCAATTTTCATCCCTCAATTTCAACTGTTTTTCAATACCATCCTTTGCTTTTTCTTAAACATCAGCAACACTTTGTTACCCACAGTTCAATTAAAACTAGGAGCCTCACATACTTACTATAGGTCAAACAAAAGTTTATTGGAGAAATAGAAGAAAACATTTACTAGCATTCTGAAAAGAAATTTTTTTATAAAAAGTGAAATGATTAAGTGAGGGATATATAGTCTAGTCTTTTTGTAAATCACCTTTAGAAAAAAAGAAATGTGAGGTGGAACTTATAGCAATTGAAAATGTGATATGTAAATTGGTACTCTTTTAGTCATATATTATTAGTCCAATTTTTTTTTGATGTCCCAAAATATTGCACATTTTAACTTTTCTTATGATACCCTTATTATATTAAATTTACACAATAACTAATAAAAAATAAATTACTCTTTTTATCAGAAAAAGAAAAGATAAAATATTTTACTCCATTTAAGGGTAACAATGGAATTGTGTGTTATAGTTAGAAGATCTAAATGCATTTATTATATTTTTCTAAAATATGTCTTTTCAAGAGAGATTAATAAAACATGTTATTTCACTTTCTCATTTTGAGATGTCACAAAATATTGTTCACTTTTTATAATTAATAAATAATACATTTTTTAAATAAGGGTAATGTTATTGTTATTTCAAAATTATTATAGACATTTTTATTTTGATACTTAAACTAGTGAAATTCTTATTTGGATCGGATGTAAAACCTCATTATTGATAATAATTTTTATTATTAAATTGTATTTTCAAAAGTATCTAACTTTAATTAAAAATATTATTTTAAGTTAAACAAATAAAGGGTGACAATAGCTATATTTAGAGTGTCAATAACATCACCTAAATAACTTTTTCAATGATACCCCAATCATATATATTAAATGTACATAGCAACAAAACAAAATGGGTTTCTTCAAGGCAACAATAAAATTGCATGTTATAGTCAAGATGTCTAATTGCATTTATTATGATTTCTTAAAATTTGTGTTTTTTAAGGGGACTAATGATATAGAAATGATGCAAATAAGATAACATTTTTTCTTTTAATTGTAAGGATAATAATTAAAAGAGATGTAACCGGTGGATTAAGCCCGTGGAACCCTTCACTTTAAAAAATGCACTACTAACGTTTTCACATTTCTAAGGTAAAAAGTAATAAATCTTATGAAAAAAGTAGAAGATAATAAATGTAAATAAATGATCAACTTCAAATATTTGTCAATTAGTAAATAACACAGAAGCCACATATTTCACGAAATTCATCTGCTATGCACCAACAAGTTTACAAGAACCTTAGGAAAAAAAACAAGCTTACTGGAATTTATTTCTTTTTTCCTTTTAAAAATTTGAAAAAGAGCAATCAAGATTTTGGAAATAAATCAAAGTAGAATAATGGTTTTATAAAGATTAAGAGAATAAGAAAATTGATAAAAGATAATTGATTCGTTTGGTTGAATTTAAAATCAGTTTTAAATTGGTGTTTATTTTTTAAAATTTACAAAAAAAATTGATCAAATCAAATAAAATTATTTATTAATTTAAGTTTTAATTATTATTTAATGAAACTTAATAAAGTTTAATTTGATTTGCTAAGATTTTTTTGTAAATTTTTAAAAATAAATACCGACTTAGATCGAACAAAACCAATAACTTATTAGTATATATTTCCTTCCATTTATTGTTTTGCACTATCATTTGTTCTGATTGAACAAATTATGTTTGCATTATTAGCTTTTTTAATCGTTGCTGGTGGTCCAAGTGTGTAAAAAAAAAAGGTCAACTTGATATTCTATTTTTCAGTTTTCGTAAAGTAAGGATGGGCATAATTAAGTAACCTAAAAATTTGATTAAATCATAATCATAATTATAACAGTAATTTATTAAAACCATGACCATAAACTTAACTATTTTTTTAGTAACCACACTTTTGATTAGGTTCGGTTATTAAAATTTTACAACTAATCATGGTTAACTAAAATAAAACCAAAAAATTTTCAATTCAAAAAAACTATACTAATTAAAACATAATAAAATTTAAACATTCCATATTAAAATTCTTAACAATTAATTCACATTCAAATACTTCAAAATAATTTACAAAGTGCAGACTTTCAAATGAAAACTAAAATAACCAAAACATTAAATAATCGAGGTTTTCTCCTCCAAGTTTTCCACCTCAATCATCAATGTTCAAAATTGATTGATTTATTGTCAAAGTTGATATCTGTGATTATGCTCGAGAGTCAAGAATGATTATGATTAATTGATTAAGTGACTAAGCTATAGGGAGTTAAGGTTTTTACTTGTAAGCTATTTAATCGTTATACCCTTGGTCTTGAAACATAAGTCTAATTCATTATTGTAATTTATAAGGATAAAATTATAATTAGATATATAATATATATTTAGCAAATATATATATGTATATAATATAAATTATATATATAATTTTAATATGGTTAGGTTAAGTGGCTAACCACCATATTTAAAAATCAAAAACCATAACCATAAAAAAATAAAAAAAATTGAACCCTAAACCTAACCATTTCTTTTGGTAACCACTGTTATATATCTGTGGGGAAAAATGGGGGTTGTTTATCAAAATATACGTGAGAAAAGAAAGCTTCAATGCACGACAAAGTCACTTTCCTTAACATTTATTCCGCCATTCACTAGTGCATGAAGGTTTCTGATGAAATTCAATCAAGATTCAATGAAGCTCTGTTGTTGTTCTATACTTTGCACTTGTGAAGAACAACACACAACAACTTCTATGAGTTTAAGAGTGAAAAACACTTATGTTTGGAAATTTGCAAAGTTTTTAAACATAAGAAGATCAATTTTTTGAGAGAAGGAAAAGAAGAAAGATTCTTTCAAATCTGTAAATCTATAATAGTTAAACACCCTTTTTATAGTGTTTAATTAGTGTCTTTCCATTAAAAACACTTTGGTTCAGTAATAAACTGAATTAAACTAAAATAAATGAGTGTCTCTTATAAAAAAAACACTCCATTTCACAAGCAACTGTCATTTAACGTTATGAAAATTCAAATTTTTCGAACATTTAGTTGACTGATTCCTTCACTCAATTGACTAAACCTTATGGATTTTATTAAAATAATAAGGTATCGAGCATTCAGTAGACTGAATCATTTGTTTAGTCGATTGAACAAGTTATAGAGTTTTTGTCTTCCATTCATTAGACTGAATCAATTATTCAGTTGACTGAATAAGTTACAGAGGCTCTCTCTCTGATAATCCAGTCAACTAGACTGATTCATTCAGTCGATTGTATCAACTCTCATGAGTCAAACTCGATTTTCCTTTCTCTTTTCTCATTTCCTTTGATTTTCTAAAACATCCCAAACTTAAATCTAAGTTTATTTTGAAAATCAGCAACAATCCTCCACCATTTTCAAAATAATTTGACTAGATAAAAATTTGAACATCTTATTTTTATCATCCATTGAAGTTCATGCCTAAATGAATATGTCTTTTGGACTTGAATCTTCACTTAGTGAAAACACATCAAAGTTAAAAAGAATATGTGGTAGTATAATAATTTGAATCGTAAACTCTATTTATTTAACCGGACATGTCTCACACACGAGACTTATCCTCATAAAATTTGCTAGAAAAATTTGCCCACACTTTTAAAAGCCTTATGTCATGTATCTTATATCATGAGTGCTTTAGAATCAATCCCTTGAACTCAACAGAAGCGGCCATACTTCAGGCTCACTAGGTAAGCTTATCAAGTATGTTCCATAATTTAACATATCAAAGAAAAATTTTATAAGCTTATTTTGAACTTATAGTTTACTTACACTTTATCATTATGGTTCCAAGTGTCAGTACTTTTAGGATGAAAATTCAAATTTTGATGCTTGCTGATGTAGGGGAAAATTCCCTCTCCAATGACAATATGACACGTGATGACCTTTAAGGGCAAAAAAGTAATTTTGTTATTCAAACAGATCAACCAATTATATCACCACACTTGGGAAATGGCATTATGGTAATTTTGCATGAATGTCTCAACACTACTGCAACAATCCAATCTATAGATAAACTGTTATTCAAATCCAGCCTGTGCATAACTCTAGTCTTATCTTAGAGGAATGTTATTTCTATCACAACGTTAAAGTCATTCTCCTATTCGGAATCTACTCCGACACACTATAAAAAGGGGGCTCTCACAACCATAAGGAGGTATATTCACTCATAATATACATCTCTCAGTTCTATTTAGCTCTCTATACTTTCAAAAACCCTATTCCAACTTAGGCATCAGAGAGTCCCCTCGGAGGCACACCTCTTTGTTCCTTCGACGACTTTTAGGTTTTCTCCCTGTTTTGTGTGTGCTGGTTCCGTTTCCTAGTTGTTCAGTTTCTTAACAGATTTGCGCTAAAAGAGGGTTTTATTATTTTTGAAGGATAAAGAACTCACCTGTTATGATGTCACCCAAGAAACCATGCCAAGAACACCATCGAAACCAACTTAACCGCCACACGAGTATACATTTGCAGTCAACAATCTAAAAAAGGCTCCCTGCAATCTCCGAATATGACACCTTCGATGGACGAACCAGGATTGATCTAATAAATCCTTCACTGCTTGACTCGATAGATCCTCCACAGCTCCACCCCGTGGATCTTGATGTCCAAGAAAACCTAGAGACACCTTCTGGACCCAATCTAACTACACCGGTGACCCAAGAATAGTTCCTGGAGCTCCGACAACTTATTACAAGTTTGACCTCCAGACTTAGAGGGCAAGCTCACCCTCCTGCATCTCCACCTTTGCCTCAATAAGAACCTCGGCAAATGAGGTATCCTGATCCTAACCAATCAATTCATAGCCACTCCACCACAGGGTCATCTCCTCATTCAAGATGAAGTCCCAGACTTCTCCACCTCCAAGAATCACATTGATATAGATAAAAGACTAGAAGAGATGAACAAAAAGATAAAGGAAGCATTCAAATGACGAAACACCAATGCACTGGATGAACTCAGCTCCCAAGCTCCTTCCTTCACCCTAATGCCCCTTTTCCCTGGTACTTTTGAATGTCGGTCATAAAAGCTTACGATGGCTCCACTGATCCCCTAGGCCATCTCCAACTTTGCAAGACCTCCATGATGCTACATTGTCATCCCGATGCCATCGTGTGCCAAGCCTTCTCTCTGACACTCGAGAAAGCCACTGGTACCTAGTACTACAACCTAAAGCCTATGAGCATCGGCTCTTTCCAAGAACTCAGTCATGCCTTTGCATCGCATTTCCTCAACAGCAAAGGGCCCAGAAAGACTTTGAAGAGTCTTTTTAGTATCATCCAACAGAAAGGGGAGAAGCTCTGAGAATACATATCGCAATCTAACTCCACCACTTGGGAGATCCTCGACCTCGATCATTCCATGCAAGTGTTAGAATTCAAGAACTAGATAAGGTATGGGTCCTTCAGTTCCAAACAACCTCCTAAGGATATGAGGGAGATCTTTGCTAGGGTAGAGGAATTCATGATCATCGAGGACGATCAAACTTTTCAGAGGGAAAGAGAATGAGGAACAGAGATAAAGAAGAAAGACACGATTAAGCTAAAAGATGGTTAAGCGAAAAAACCCCGACAAGAGAACAAGTCTAGGTTTGCCCCTTTCCTTGAGAGTTTCACACCACTCAATGCCTCCAAGAGAAACATACTCATGAATATTCAGGACAGAGATATTCTCTATTGGCCTTTGAAGCCCTTTTATCCCAGTGAGAGTGGGAATCAAAATAGGTGGTGTCATTTCCATAGGGATTACGGTCAAGACACCGAAGAGTGTCATGCCCTCAAAACCCATATCCAATTCCTCGTTCGCAGAGGCTACCTGAAAGAGTATGTCGGGCCTCGCTAATTCTGAGACAAAGAAGATCGATTCTGACGACCTAATAGACAGACTACCAATCATCCAAATAATGATTAGAACTACCACTAAAGCCCAAGGCAGAGTCCTAATAGACAGACTACCAATCATCCAAATAATGATAGACATCCTCAGAGTGACCAAGGTCACACCACTACGGTCACGGAAACCATCAAAACCATTTTTCGAGGACCAGAGGCTAGTAGACAGTCCTCCAACACAAGGAAAATCTATGCCCGCTCAGTAGCATTAATCAGTGGACCCCACAAAAAGAGTCAAAACAAATCAAGTTATTTCCTTCACAGAAGAAGATTTAGAAGAGTTGCAGACCTTGCATGATGATGCAGCAATCGTTAAACTCCTTATCACCAATTACAACGTCGAGAGAATCCTAGTAGACAATGGAAGCTTGGCCGAATCTCTCTTTTATGATGCCTTCAAGAAAATGAAGTTGAAGGATGATCAGCTTAAACCAATCTCTTCCCCATTATACGGTTTCTTGGGGACCTTAATGTTCGCCGAAGGAAATATAGCCCTTCCGCATTCCTAGTGATTAAGCATCTATCCTCCTATAACATGATCTTTGAAAGACCAACACTTCATGAAATGAGGGCAGTGGTCTCCACTTATCACCTAAAGATGAAGTTCCCATATGGAGCAAGAAGTAGGGGAAGTCTAAGAAAACTAGTAAACCTCCCGGTCCTGTTACTTGAACTCTATTAAGGGGTAGAAAAAGGTCGAGGCATTTCATTTGGAGATCAAAGATTTGAGAGATGAGCTTAAAACTCCACATGGTCAACTTCTGGAAGAACTTATCGCCATTCTCCTTAATGTGAGAGACTCAAGGACTATGCAGATCGAGTCAAGTCTCCCTAAAGAACCCAGGGGGTCACCAATCTCTTTCCTCTAATGAAATCACGAGTAGTTTTCATAGTCAACCTTCGATATGCCCGAGATTGATCCATGTATCATCGTTCATAAATTGAATGCGGACCCAAATTACAAACCTGTTGTTCAAAAAAAGAGATTATTCGCTCTATAATGACAAGATGCTATAAAAAAAGAGGTAGACAAGCTCCTGGCGATCGACTTCATCCAAGAAGATCCTTCGCTCCAGAACAACAAGATGCCATAAGAAAAGAGGTAGACAAGCTCCTGGCAGTCGACTTCATCTAGGAAGCCGATTACCTTAAATAGGTCTCAAATGTGGTAATGGTGAAAAATTTTAATGGTAAATGGAGGATTTATTTTGATTTCACAGACTTAAACAAATCCTGCCCAAAGGAAAACTTCAATCTCCCTCGGATTGACTAGTTGGTCGACACCACGTCCGAAAATGAGCTACTCAACTTTATGGATGCATACTTTGACTACAACCAGATCCTCATACATGAACTGGATCAGTCAAAAAATTCTTTCATCATCGATCTAGGCCTATATTATTACAAGGTAATGCCCTTTCAGAGTAAAAAAAAGAAAGTGCCACTTATTAGAGGTTGGTCAACAAAATCTTTGGGGAGCGGATCAGAAAGAAAATAGAAGCGACATGGATGAGATGTTAGTCAAGATTGTTGAGGCAAAAAACAATGAGTTTGACCTAGAAGAGGCATTTGGAGTAATTAAACGCCACTGAATGAGGTTGAATTTGGGAAAGTACGCCTTCGAAGTTACCTCTGGAAAATTCTTAGGTTTTATGGCTACCCAGCGAGGAATAAAGGCTAATCCCGAAAAGATAAGAGCAATCCTAGACATGGCTTCTCCCCATAACATTAAGAAAGTACAAAGGTTGACTACGCGGATAGCAGCACTCAGCTAATTTATGTCCAAGTCTACCAAAAAATGTTTGTCTTTCTTTAAGGCAATCAGAAAAGCTAAAGATTCCATCTGAACTGAGGACTGCCAAAAATAATTCAAAGAACTGAAAGGATATTTGAGCTCACCACTGCTCCTAACAAAGCCTACCACTAGGGAAGAACTCTCTCTTTACATATCCACTAGCCAAAATGTAATGGCCTTAGTCCTGATCTGTGTAGATGGTGGATTTGAGAAACTTATCTACTACGTCAGTCAAGTCTTACATGACATTGAAGTAAGGCATCTCCTTATTGAAAATGGCATACGCCCTCATAATCATGGCACAAAAACTTTAACCATACTTCCAGGCTTACACCATAGTTCTCCTGACTGATCAGTCTCTAAGATAAGTACTCCACAAGCCAGACATTTTCGAGAGACTGGTCAAATGGTCCATAGAAATCAAGGCCCCAACCTTAGCTGACTTTATTTTAGAAACCACATTTTTTGAAGCACTTATCGAGAGGTAAGAATTAGAGTAAGCCTAACAGACTCCGAGTTGGACATTGTATGTTGATGGGTCTTCCAACAGTATTGGTAGTGGAGATCAACTTATTCACAGTAGGCCTGAGGGTTTTATGTTGGAGTACGCCCTAAGATTCGAATTCAAAGCCTCAAACAAAGAGGTTAATTATAAGGTATTAATCACAAGGATGAAGTTAGTAAAGACATTAACTGCCGAAACTATAGAAGCACACATCGACTCACAGTTAGTGGTTAATCTGATGACCAATGAGTGTGAGGCTAGAGGTGCAAAAATTATCAAGTATCTCCAAAAATCCTATGAACTCGTAACAACCTTCAAGAGGTTCCAAATAATTCAAGCACCCTAAGTATAGAATTCAAAGAAAAAAGTTCTAGCATGACTCGCCTCATCTATCACCAGTCCATTCCTCTTCACCATATGGGGAATGGACATTTTTAGTCCTCTCCCAGATGCTATCGAGTAGAAGAGATATCTAATAGTAGCCATTGACTACTTCACTAAGTGGACAGAAGCAAAGCATCTCCGACTACCAAACCCGAAGGTTCGTCTGAAGGTCAATAGTATGTTGGTTCGGCATACCGAGGATACTCGTCACTGACAATTGCAAATAGTTTGATAGCTCCCAATTCAATTACTTTTGCGAAGAACTCTATATCGAACATCATTTTTCTTCAATAGGCTATCCTCAGGCAAACAAAGAAGCAAAAGTAACCAACAGGACTCTCTTGTAGGGAATTAAGAAGAAACTCGATGACACCGATAAGCAGTGGGTTAAACACCTACTAAACTTCCTTTGTGCCTACTAGACTACTACAAAAACTCCCATTTGAGAGATTCCCTTCTTCTTGGCCTATAGGTTAGAGGCTTTTATCCCAATCGAGATAGAAAAAACATTGCTATGTGTATAGAGCTTCGACAAAGCCAATAATGAAGAAGCCCTTAGGATAAACGTTGATCTAATTGATAAGGCCAGGGACAAGGCCCAAGTCAAACTTGTTGCCTACTACCAGAGGGTGTTGAGGTATTATAAATCTTATGTCCGTGGAAGAACCTTCAAGTTACACGACCCAGTACTCTAAAAGAACGAAGTGTCCCATCATCGAGAGATAGGAAAGTTCCTCCCAAATTGGGAAGGACCCTACCTGTTGTGCGTTTATCTACCTAAATTATTAAGCAAATAATTGAACTTGTTTTACTTGCAAGTGCATAAGGTCTACAGTAGCATAGTGTGCAAGTGCGAGATCATTTCCACATGGATTGGTGAATTTCGAATTAGAATTAATTTCAAAAAGTAAAAATAGATAGAAATAAATATTGAGTCTAGATTAATAATAATGATAAAGGTGAAGGGACTTGGTATCCACCACTAATCATGCTACCCCAACAAAACAATATGCCAATGTTCTACTCATGCTATGAATACTTACTGGTTGTCAACCTAAGGGCTTGGTCCGCTCCTTAGGCTATTGATTTCCCTATACAATGAGTTAGGTATGGTGTATACTCTAACTCTTTTCTCTCTTGAGGGATTCAGCATGGTGTATACTGAGTTGTTCCTTAAGAGAGCATAAAGTCTGCGGAAATCGACAACCACACAAGACCTAAGGCTTAGTCCGCTCCCGGTTTCCCATGTTGATTAACCCAAGAATCCAGTGTGGATATCTTTTGTTACTATTGTTGAACCCAGGACTCAGTCATCCAAATTGATTCAACTAACTAATCCATACCACATGCATACGTTGATCAGACACACACATATGAGGAATTTAAATAAAAACAGACATAAATCAAATCAAGAATCACAACATAAATATTGCAAAGGCGCCAATACTAAATTATTAGTTAAACATAATTAAGGCTTCAACCAAGCCTTTACTAAGGTTTAGTTACACATGCTAAGTATATTGAACATAATAACCATTACTAAACTAAGTATGAAAAATAAAACCCGAAGAATGCTATGGAGACGAGTCGTCAATTCTTCTCCAAAGCTTATAACTTTAAGAAAAATTGAAAGGTAAAATCCAAAGTATGTTTTCTGTGCTTTACAAGTCTATATATAAGGCTCTAAGGGTGCCCCGAAACCTTAATTTCCAATTTAAGGTTCAGAGATTTTTTTCCAAATTTGGCTCTGACGCCTCTAGTACGTGTGCACTCAATCACATGGGTCTGCACTCGAACGCATGGGTGTGCTCAAGCCTTCTAAGTGAGCGCACGAGTGCTTGTTCGCTTGATCACAAGAGAGGTGCGCTCAAGCGCACCTTGCTGGTTTGCAGATCTTCACTTTTTATTCTTTAGAGCTCCAAAATGTCTTTTTTTCTTCAAAGACCTATGAAAAACACAGAAAACACAAAAATGAAGTAGAATCTGCTAAAATAGATAAACAAAAAGCCTAACAAGTGTAAATTAAGGGGCTTAAATATGACTATTTAAGCACCTATCACACCCCCAAACTTACATTTTTCTAGTCTCTTAGCAATACAAAACGAAAGAATATATAAAAACAAAATCAAAGATAAATTCATTATTCATGATATCCAAAAATTTGGGTTGCACAGAAAACAATGATGACTGTTCATGAGTAAGCTTATAATAGAAACATATTTTTGCAATGAATAAGGATTTTAAAAGTTCATGTTACTTACCCAAGGTTGGTTTAAGGCATCGCAAGTTTGATTTGGTGTGTGGTGAATTAGCACATAGAAGATGGAGCTTCCAAATAATTCTAATGTATAATGTTTTCGGTGTCCAAACCTTCATCGAATTCCTTATCAGACAGAACAAAAATGGCATAGATTTACTTCTTTTCTTTTTCTTTCATAATGTCGTTTTTGCCATGTTGAGTTCCATTAAGCTTTCTAATTGACCCTTGTAGCGAGTGTTTATCTAATGACTCTCAAACCAGATGGTTTTAGGGCATTAAGTGTAAAGACACCCTTAAGGACATACTAACTCGAGTAAAAAAGGCTACGAAACTAACTGGTCTCAATGCTACCAAGTGAAATTCCCACCTTTTGATGTGAACACTCACTACTTACTGAGGCAAGAGGTCCAGTTACTCAGTGAAATTTTTTAGGATAATTAAATGCTTAATTCCCACATTTTGATGTGAACACTCACTACTTACTGAGGCAAGAGGTCCAGTTACTCGGTGGAAAGTCTATTTAATGATCATTAGGAGCATTTTATTTTTTTTTCTTTTGCATGATAAACATTTTTTTTATTTATTTTTCTATGCCAAAGTGTTCTTCTAGCAAGTTATCCGATTACAGTTAGGTCATGGAAACATATACATAAAAATTATATGTCATACCCCACACAATTGTGTGCTAATGTGCTTGTGTTAGATTTATATAAAACTTTTTGAATTCTTAAGTGCCTTGAGGTAGGTAACTAAACTTTTAAAATTTTTATTACTAGACTATGTGTTCTAGATTTTGAGCTTACTAATGAAATTTTATCATATTTGTTTTAAATCAACCAAAATTTTCAACACAAAATGAACATGTATTTATCTTAAAAAAAAAAAAAAACTAGGACATAGTGTGTGCATGTGTCTCCCCCTACCCCCAAACTTAATATACACATTGTCCCCAATGTGTGAGTGATATAGAAAGATCTGACCTGGGAGTTGGAGAACTAGACTACTGGAATGGCTTGTAATATGCCCCCAAACTTGAATTGGATGCACCCACTATGTTCTTGAAAAAGAAAAACAAACATTGTGCTGGAAAACAAGAAATATGGATACTAAATAGTTAAATAAACATAAATACTAACAAGAAAATAAAATACTATAATGAAAAGGATATACTGTGGGGTGCCTCCCATGAGCGCTAAGTTTTATGTCTTCAGCTAGACGGGGTATCCTCTCACTGCTGGTCATCGGGTGGTGTAGTCGAAGAGGTACCAGGTACAGGAGATAGGTGATCAAGGATGGCCTGTAGCATCGCCACCTGTCGTTCAAACTGTGCCTCCAAACCATCTATCTGCTGATGGATCAGTCGGGTCGCCTCCTTATCTTCCCAGCGGATGTCTAAGAGCTCACAGCGGAAGGAGGATAGCTCCTCTAGAAGGTGATGGTACTCTGTGGACCCCATGTCTAGCTGGTCCTCCTCCCAAGGGCTCTCTATGCGATGCTCTATGTCCATAAGATCATCCCCTACAGGCTCAGTAGCTGGGACATGCACTCGGGGTCCTCGGGGTATATGGGACTGGTTAAGGCTCCACTGGGCCCTCCCAAAGAATGGGTGGTCACTGACTAGTCTTGAGATAGAGGAGCCCTTGATCCCTTTCTTCTTGAAGATGTGGCTGAGTAGGAAGGGAAAAGGGGAGCCCTTATGCATTAACCGTGGAGGTCTAACAGCTGTGCACATGGTCCCAAAACTTGTGCATCTGGCTCCATATTACGGATGGTATAGAGTACCAGTGACCCCGATGAAAAGTGTATAGGGCCTGTATAAACTGATCCCTCCTCTGAGTCTTATGCCCCAAGGGGCATACGTTGCGCTGGAGGATAGAGTCCAAGAACCATAGGCGGGGAGGCAATTTCGATCAGGTCCCCGCATTATTGTGCCAGTCTGAGTACTGGCCCGCACATATATCCTCGATGATGTGGGGCAAGGGAAATGGGTTTGGCTGCTCCTCTATATGGTTTTCCTCCAGAGGGGACTCATCATAACAATGGAGGGTAGTGCTGATGTCTGTAATGGTCAGCTTAATGAATCTACCCTGGACTGAAGAGGATAGGATCTCTGGTCGGGTGCAGTCATGGCTCTCGTAGAAGCTGACCATGAATCTAGCATAAGCCGTTGAACAGATCGGCTTGAATCACCACTTGAGTCCTTGGGACCTGAATTCTTGGACCGCCCATCTCGTGGCGTCCAAACTCTTGAAATCCCCATCTATGTTGAATATAGTCTCGAACAGTATTTTGCATTGTTCGAAACTAGGTCGGGTGGATTGGGAGTGGCTGTTAGAGGCTCGAGAACTGGAAGCCATTTGCTTAGGCATGATAGTGTAGCTTCTGGTGTGAGTGCACTCGATCGCATAGATTGAGGTGCACTCGATCACAAAGGCCTAGCGCTCGATCGCACTCGTTCAGGCAATTTTGTCAAACAGTTTCTGTGCAATAGAAACTTGAAGCTGTAGAAATCACATGAACTCGATCCCAACCTCCTGTAAACATGAAACAAAACAACCAACATAAGAGATAAATACATAATAGGATAAAATATAAATCAAAAACCCGTGTGTGATGGTGTGTAAGTAATTAGATCAAAAATGGGTTTTGTGTACCGTGTTTGACTTGGGAAAGTATAGGGCGTGTGATGGGGAAAGGACGATGGTTGTCCTGGTAGTAGAGTGATGTATGGTGGTAGGGTGGTGGTGAGAGAGAGGCGTGAGGTGGAATTCTGGTAGAATAAAGGTGAGTGCGACAGACAGCAAGAAGGCATGCGCGAGAGTGTAATCTTGAGTGAATAGGGTTTGTGAGTGAAATGTGTTTAAAAACCCTCACGTGCCTTTTCTGCCCCGAGTGCGCTCAAGCACATGGTGAAATGCGCTCGATCGCACTAGTGTGCAAGGATGTGATAGGATGTGCTCGCACGCTATGGAGTGTAAGGGATGTGCGCTCGATCACACTGTGTGGTGCACTCGAGCGCAAGGCAACAAGTAGATAGAATTGAAACCTTACCAAGACTAAAACAATAAGTTTAGAACAATACAACCATACGGTGTTTTCAGTACCACTAACCTCAATAGAGGCACTTGAGGTATATGGTTATGAAAGTGGGAATTGCTTAAGCACTCTCTATAGTAGCTTCAGTGCTACTTGCTTTGAAAGGGGTACTTAGAGCCCACCTCATGTGGTTCAAGTGCCCTTGATAGTTGCTTTATCTTCAATTTTTGTGCCTGGAAAATAGAAGAGAGAAAAGTAGTATTAGTAGGTTCTAGAGCTTTAACTGGAGGAATAAACTTACTTGGATGCTTTGGTGCGGCCTTAAGGGGCTGCAGAGCTTTATTGATGTCCTTAATCACATTGTCATCCTCTGGCTCAATATCCAATCTTGTGACACCATGGTTAAGGGTGGTCTTCAATGGATCAATGTGATGGACCTGAAAAACTTGCTCAAAAATACCTTGCATCAAGCTTACTTTAGAACATTCTATATTATCTTTGGGTAAAGTTAATGTATCAAATATTTTAAATTCTATCTCCTCACCATTTTCATAGTACAATACCCTTTTTCACACTAATATTTGTATCAGCAGTTATCATAAAGGGTCTTCCCAAGATTACGGGTAAAGGTAACAGTATAGGACATTCTTCCATATTTAATACAATAAAATCAGCAGGTAAAATAAATTTACCTACTTTTACCAAAACATTCTCAAGAATGCCTCTTGGTCGTTTGATGCTTCTGTCAGCTAGTTGCAAGGTGATAGAGGTAGGTTGAAGCTCCCCTAAACCTACTGTCTCAAATACACTGTATGGAAGCAGATTGACACTCGCCCCTAGATGCAATAGTGCATGCTCAAATAGCTGGTCACCTATCCTGCAAGGAATAGTAAAACTACTCGGATCTTTTAGTTTTGTTGGTAGTTTTCTTAATAGCACAACACTCACCTCTTTAGTTAAAGCTACCATCTCATGCTCCTGAAACTTCCTTTTATTAATGCAACAATCTTTCAAAAATTTTGGTATATGCAGGAATTTGTTTAATTGCATCTAATAAAGGAATGATTATTTTTACTTTTCTCAAAGTTTCGAAAATGTCACTCAATTTGGTCTCTTTCTTTGGCTTTACTAACCTTTGAGGGAAGGGTGGTGCATTTACCTTCTCCATCTCACTTACCTTAGATGTGGATGCTTTGTCTGGAGATGCTTGTGCAGGCTTATCAATGCCTATAATCTTACCACTTCTTAGAGTTGTCACAACATTAAGTTGTTGATGTCCTCTTGGGTTAGGTAGTGGTTGGGCTGGAAACTCTCCTTGCTTTCTGCCATTCAATTCTATAGCTAGTTTCCCCATTTGTACCTCCAGCCTTTGAATGGCTTGTTCATGTTTTGCAGTGGTCTGTCTTAACTCAGTTCGAAATTGCCTTTCATCTACTATGAACTGTCTTGTGAACTCATCAACTGTTGTTGTTGGGATACTAATTGTTGTTGCTGCATTGTTAGTTGCCTAACAAGACTCTCTAGGTCATTTTTCTTTGTTTTGTGAACTGAGTGGGCTGCTGGTTAGGAGTTCTTTTGCTGCTCTTGACCGTTCTGATTGTTACTCCAAGAAAAGTTGGGGTGATTTCGCCATCCAGGGTTGTAAGTGTTTGCATACGGATTGTTCTTTGGTGGATAGTTGTTTGGTCCCACATAATTTGCTTGCTTAGGGTCTGTAGATGAATACAAGGGACATGTCTCAGTATTATGATCAAATTGAGAACATATAGCATATACCTGGAGTAGTGTAGCTGGTGGATTAGGTGATGCATTCTGAGCAGCCATGGCTTTAACTACCAGATCTAGTTTCCTCTCCACAACAGTTATTTAGGTAGAGAATCCTCCATTTAGGTTCACCTCATACATACCTCTGCTCTTGGATCCATGTCTACCTCAAGAGGAGAATTGCTGGGTGTGTTTGCTTAAGGTCTCGAATAGCTCCATGGCTTCTTCACCGCTTTTCTCCATCAGCACTCCTCCATAACCTGAATCTACAATACTTTCATTAGTATCACTTAAACTTTCATAGAAAGCTTATACCAGTTCATCCTGAGGTAGGTTGTGATGTGGGCATTTGAGTAGCAGCTCGTTGAAATGTCCCCATGCCTCAAAGAATAGGTCTCCATCCTTTTATTGAAAAGACTGAATCTCCTTCCTCATTTGCCTTGTCTTTTGGGCTGGTAAAAATTTCCTTAGGAATTTGCTGGCCAACTCCTCCCAAGTGTGGATAAAAACTACAGGCAATGAATTGTACCACAGTTTAGCATTATCTTTTAAGGAAAAAGAAAAAAGAATTAACCTGATTCCTTCTTGGTCTAAGCCTTGGATGTGCTAGAATTTGCAGAGATCGAAAAACTCTCGAAGGTGCAAGTGTGGATCCTCATTAGGTGTACCCCTAAAGTGAGTTAATGCACTAAGTATCTGTGGAGATATGTAGTAGTTGCCTTCCACCTTTGGTTGATAAGCAATGCAAGATGGCTGGTTGAGGTTCCATGGGATGAAATATTACTTCATCGGTCTCCGTTCAAGTGGTTGTTGATTTTCGATCTGCTCTGCCATTGGTGCTTCTTCCTCGATTTCTTCTTCCACCTCTTCAGAGTTGTCTCTAAGCCTTTGTCGGATAGTTTGGTCAAGCTTGGTATCGAGGGGAAAGAACATTGGATGTCTGTATCGAAGCTCGTGCATGAATCAGTAACAATTGCTTCAGTGCAGCAGTTCAAAACAGTTGCTCGGGTGATTCTCGGCCTAAAGTGCGCTCGATCGCACAGAGGGGTGTGCTTGATCGCAAGTGGCACAGAGAGTTCTGCTATAGTACCTGAAACAGAAAACGAAAAAGAAATAGATCAGGTTTTTGATGAAACAAAAATAAAGGTGAAAAATAGAAACTTATAATTTGAGATTTTTGATAAAAATACTAGTAGTACTCCACAAGCCAGACTTCCAGGCTCACACCATAATTCTCCTGACCGATCAGCCTCTGAAGCAAGTACTCCACAAGCCAAACATCTTTGGGAGACTGGTCAAATGGTCCATAGAAATCAAGGCCCCAGCCTTAGCTGACTTCATTGTGGAAACCACATTTTTTGAAGCACCTATCGAGAGGTAAGAATCAGAGCAAGCTTAACAGACTCCGAGTTGGACATTGTATGTTGATGGGTCTTCCAACAGTACCGGTAGTGGAGCTCAACTTATTCATAGTAGGCCTGAGGGTTTTACGTTGGAGTACGCCCTAAGATTCGAATTCAAAGCCTCAAACAAAGAGGCTAATTATGAGGTATTAATCACAAGGATGAAGTTAGCAAAGACATTAACTGCCGAAGCTATAGAAGCACACATCAACTCACAGTTAGTGGTTAATCTGATGACCAATGAGTGTGAGGCTAGAGGTGCAAAAATTATCAAGTATCTCCAAAAAGCCTATGAACTCATCGCGACCTTCAAGAGGTTCCAAATAATTCAAGCACCCCAAGTATAGAATTCGAATAAAGAAGTTCTAGCATGACTCACCTCATCTAAATAGTCTGACCTCATCAAAACGGTCTATCTTAGATCCTTGATGCCTTTAGCATTGATGAAGTCTCAGTCATACCCGTGGCTGAAGAGCAAATTTGGATGGACTCGATCCTCCAATACTTGAAAGACAGGACACTCCCTGATCAAAAGAACAGAGCTAGAAAGATCATTTCCCGAGTTTCGCAGTATTCTGTCATTGAGGTACAATTGTACAAGAAGGGACTAACCACGCTTTACCTAAAATTCCTCAAGCTTATCAATGCAGACTACGCCTTAAGTGAAGTTTATGAGGGTATACGTGGTAGAAGATGCTTTGGGACGTTTCAAAAATGGTCAAAAAATGCAAAGCGTCGCAGCAACATGCCTACGTGCCTCGACGACCAACCAACCCGTTGACATCAATCACCAGTCCACTCCTTTTCACCATATGGGGAATGGACATTCTTGGTCCTCTCCTAGATGCTCTTGGGTAGAAGAGATATCTAATAGTAGCCATTGACTACTTCACTAAGTGGACAGAAGAAAAGCATCTCCGACTACTAAACCCGAAGGTTCGTCTGAAGGTCAATAGTATGTTGGTTCGGCATACCGAGGATACTCGTCACTGACAATTGAAAATAGTTCGATAGCTCCCAATTCAATTCTTTTTGCCAAGAACTCCATATTGAACATTATTTCTCTTCAGTAGGCTATCCTCAGGCAAACGAAGAAGAAAAAGTAACCAACAGGACTCTCCTGTAAGGAATTAAGAAGAAACTCGATGACACCGATAGGCAGTGGGTTAAAGACCTACCAAACTTCCTTTGGGCCTACAAGACTACTACAAAAACACCCATTGGAGGGACTCCCTTCTTCTTGGGCTATAGGTCAGAGTTTGTTATTCTAATCGAGATAGGAAAAACATCGCTATATGTATAGAGCTTCGACAAAGCCAATAATGAAGAAACCCTTAGGATAAACGTTGATCCAATTTATGAGGCTAGGGACAAGGCCTAAGTCAAACTTGCTGCCTACTACCAGAGGGTGTCGAGGTATTATAAATCTTGTGTCCGTGGAAGAACCTTCAAGTTACAAGACCCAATACTCTGAAATAACGAAGTGTCCCATCATCGAGAGATAGGAAAGTTCCTCCCAAATTGGGAAGGACCTTACCTGTTGTGCGTTTATCTACTTAAATTATTAAGCAAATAATCGAACTTGTTTTACTTGCAAGTGCATAAGGTCTACAATAGCATAGTGTGCAAGTGCGAGATCATTTCCACAAGGATTGGTGAATTTCGATTTAGAATTAATTTCACAAAGTAAAAATAGATAAAAATAAATACTGAGTCTATATTAATAATAATGATAAAGGTGTAGGGACTTGGTATCCACCACTAATCATGCTACCCTAACAAAACAATATGCCAATGCTCTACTCATGCTATGAATACCTGTTGGTTGTCAACCTAAGGGCTTGGTCCGTTCCTTAGGCTATTGATTTTCCTATGCAATGAGTTAGGCATGGTGTATACTCTAACTATTTTCTCTCCTAAGGGATTCAGCATGGTGTATACTGAGTTGTTCCTTAAGAGAGCATAAGGTATGTGGAAATCGATAACCACACGAGATCTAGGGCTTGGTCCACTCCCGGTTTCCCATGTTGATTAACCCAAGAATCCAGTGTGGATATCTTTTGTTACTATTGTTGAACCCAGGAATCAGTCATCCAAATTAATTCAACTAACTAATCCAGACCACATGCATACGTTGATCAGACACACATAGATGAGGAATTAAAATAAAAATAGGCATTAATAAAATCAAGAATCACAGCATAAATATTACAAAGGCACCAATACTGAATTATTGGTTAAACATAATTAGGGCTTCAACCAAGCCTTTACTAAGGTTTAGTTACACATGCTAAGTATATTGTACATAATAACCATTATTAAACTAAGTATGAAAAATAAAACCCAAAGAACACTGTGGAGACGAGTCGTCAATTCCTCTCCAAAGCTTACAACTTCAAGTAAAATTGAAAGGTAAAATCCAAAGTATGTTTTTTGTGCTTTACAAGTCTATATATAGGGCTCTAAGGGTGCCCCGAAACCCTAATTTCCAATTTAAGGTCCGGAGACTTCTTTCCAAATCTAGCTCTGCTGCCTCTGGTGCATGTCACATGGGTCTGTGCATGAGCACATTGGTGCACTCGAGCCTTCTAAGTGTGCGCACGAGTGCCTGTGCGCTAGATCACAAGAGAGGTGCACTCGAGCGCACCTTGCTGGTTTGTAAATCTTCACTTTTTATTCCTTAGAGCTCCAAAATGTCTTCTTTTCTTCGAAGACCTATGAAAAACACAGAAAACACAAAAAAAGAAGTAGAATCTACTAAAATAGATAATCAAATAGCATAACAAGTGTAAATTAAGGGGCTTAAATGTGACTATTTAAGCATTTATCACTACCATATCAAAAAAGTTTTCCAAACCGGCACATTCGAACTGAAAGATTTGGATGACAGGCCAATACCTCGGACTTGGACTGCTGAAAATCTCAACAAGTTTTACCAGTAGTATCCAAATTATTTATCAGTAGGGTTTCTCCAATTTCTCCATACTGTTTCTTTTACTTCTCCAGTTTACTTATGTAATCTTTGGATATTCTTAATAAAAGATTAGCTCCATTTTTTTATATGTTAGCAAAGGCCCCGAGCTCTTTCCACTCAAACAAAGGCTAAGTAAAAGCTTCATTTTCAATATGATAATTGGGCTAAAAATTATGAATTCTCCTTACTTAAACGAAAACAAAGCTAAGTAATTGCAAACAAATGGGTAAAAAAGTATGCATTTCATTTACTTAGAAAAAGTTGTACATTAGAAGGCACTAACGAACTTCTAATGAAAAAAGAAAGGAAACATCAGATAAAGGCCCTAAACCTCGGTCTACTCCTCATTCTTTTCATTCTCTTTAGACCCGCGAGCCTGAGTTTGAGCCTCCTCACCATCCTCCATAGTTTGGTCGGGGACATCAGCGATAATGGCCTCATCATTTAAACCTGGGAACACAATCATCGAGAAGTCCTGTCTTTGGAAAGTCTTTGAGGCTTGCTTCTTAGCTTTCTCAAAGTCATCGAGCTAAAAGTCCCTAGAAGTGTCTTCTACGGTCATCTTGAACTCAGAAAACTTCTTGAAGTCTGCCATAGAAGCCTTCACAATAGCTTTTTTCTTGGTTACGATCCCCCCCACCTCAACTCAAGCCACGTCTCTCTTGGACTTAGCCTCCTCCAATTCCTCCAGCATCAGAGCCTTGCTCCTCTCCAAGCTCCCATTCTCAACCATGAACTTCACTAGGGACTCTCGAAGGTTCCTAACAAAGACGTAGCTCTCCCCCAACCTTATATCGAGGTTGATACAATGACGAGACATAACGCCCGTAGCTATTCCCAACTAAAAAATACACAAGTCAGTACTCTTCAGTCTTAAGAAAAAAAAGAAAAGGAAAAAAAACTTAAAAGTTATCCTCAACCATTGCACCAAGAGCCTCTATAGGCTCTTGACTCAATCGGCATAGGTCCTTGGGTGGTATACCCCATATTCAATATTCTTGAGATATGTTAGCACTACCAAAGACCAAGTCAGTGGCCTTCACATACTAGTCAGGTTTCAAGACCTCAATAGGAATAGAAGAAGACCCGCATGCAAGCTCCAATACCAAGGACCTCGAAGAAGGAGGAGGGAGAGTGTGAATGGAGTCATTCATATGGATGATAGCTGGAGAAGAAGTAGCATCGTGAGGTGGCTCCTCGATATTGTCCCTCTTCTCTTTAAGCTGACTTACAGCCTTTTCTAAATGTCTTTTTTTCCACAACCTCATTGCCGCCTTTTGAGTTACCTTCACTTTATCCATTTCAGCAAAAAGGGACAATGCATAAATACGTATAGTAAACAAGAAAAAGAAAATATGAAGTAAGAAGGTTCAAATCTTCCTTCTCTTCAGGACCCTCCAAACACAGTCCGAGCTTCGCTAACTTGTAATTCTTATACAAAACACCAACAACTATAAGCCCACCCACCATGTTGGCCACTGCATCCAACTCATGTGTCAGAAGATTGGGCTTCTTATTGGGCCTCACGAGATTTAAATCCCACTTCAGTGGAACTCCGAAGCTCCTATCACTTTATATATAGAAGAAGCTGTCATTCCACTCTTTAATAGAATATGGCTTCTTCTCTAGTAGCCCCTTCTTGGCTTTCGAGCTCATCGCCACCCAACTATACTCCTTGTGTTTATTGACTTGAAATAAAGACTTAAAAAGGCTAAGGCTCATCACCCTCTCTACTTTTGTACAGATATAGATGAACACCATTATCAGATGCACAAAGTTAGGCACCAATTGACACAAGGTTATACCATAGTGGTTGAGGATGGTGTAAGGGGAACCTAGGCCCAGCATTGAGGTAGGAGATATAAACATATAGCTCAAAGGGCCCCTTTCTCTCAAGTATCACAGGCCCGCTCCCCAACTCCTGTATATTCTTCAGGAATTCTATACATGACCCTAAATGTTAGGAGCTCTTCCCCTTTCAGCTTGTTTGGGCATAAGTTAGCATAAAAGACCAAGTTCACCCTTGTTTCCTCACCCATGTCCTCTTGGAGTTCAGCCAAGGCATGGTTACCCTCCAAGGAAGATTAAGCTTCTCCTCTCTCATAGGGTACTAACGCTCGAAACCCGACTGAGGTGCTACACACCTTGACCTCTTCAGAACTTTTCTCTCTACCTTCGCTACTGCCTCAACTCTTATCACTATTCCTACTGCTATCATTATTGCTACTCCTACTTTCATCACTACCACTACTGCTATTTTTATCGCTACAAGAAGACATTGATAGGAAAGAACTCACCAAAAACAGAAAACTCTAAGGCTGCTGCTTTGATAGACTCTAAAAGATCCACAAACTCCAATCTTTTCTTTCTCTTTAAACTCTAAGAAGCTCTACTCCTAAAGACTCCGAGCTCTTTCGCCCTCTCAAACTCCAAAGGCTCTTAAAGATTTTCTAAGATTGCAAAGGAGTGAAGTGAAGAGCAAAGGAGGCCCCCACTCCCTTATATAGAATTTTCCATAATTATAAGTGGTTTAATCGAGGAAAAGTTAATCATTATAGCTGTAAACAACTGTAATGAAGCATTACCCTTTCAAATAACTAAGAATGCCCACAACCTTTTTACATAAATGTGGAGACACACCATTTTATTTACATTATTGAGAACAAACGCAGCCTTTCCAGATAACCACGAAATACACGTTTTTCAGTAATCATGCCCCATTAACTCATAGAAAACATTCTAGAAGCTCCAGCCTGGCACATAGGCCCCTAGATTCAAAGCTTGGCCTAGCTAATGAGTTCTTAATATACGAATCTCAGCCAAATGGTAGGCCTAAAAAGAATCATGGCCCAATTAGTGGGCCAAGAGAATCAAACTCCTAAAGGTTGTCAAACCAACTTTACCCATTACTATGATTAAGTTAGCTCAACAAACTCTACGTATAATCTCTTAGGTAGTCTCTATCAAACTCAGAGTAGTTGAATCCCTATCATTCTCTTAAGAAGTCTTCATCAAACTCTGAGTAGTTTGATCCCTATCATTCTCCTCGAAAGTCTCCATCAAACTTCAAGCAGTACGATCCCTATCATTCTCCTCGGAGGTCCCCATCAAAATCTAAGAAATTTGGTCCCTGTCAATCTTCTTGCAAGTCTCCATCAAACTCCAAGTAGTTATCATGCTCTTCGGTTGTCTACATCAAACTCGGAGTAGTTTGATCCCTATCATTCTTCTTGGAAATCTCCATTAAACTTTAAGTAGTTTGATCCCTTTCATTCTCTTCGAAGGTCCCCATCAAACTCCAAGCAATTTAATCCCTATCAATCTCTTCGGAAGTCTCCATCAAACTTTGAGTAGTTTGATCCCTGTCATTCTTCTTGGAGGTCCCCATCAAACTCCAAGTAGTTTGATCCCTATCATTCTCTTTGGAAGTCTCCATCAAACTTCGAGCAGTTTGATCCCTATTATTCTCCTCGAAAGTCTTCATCAAACTTCGAGCTATTTGACTGAGTGTCATCTCCTCATACTTATTCGCCAAACTCCGAGCAGTTTGAGTGCGTGTCATCTCTTTGAACCTATTCGCCAAAATCCGAGTAGTTTGACTATGTGTCATCTCCTCAGACCTATTCGCCAAACTCCAAGAAATTTGATTGAGTGTCATCTCCTTGGACATATTCGCCAAACACTAACCAGTTTGACTGAGTGTCATCTCCTCAGACCTATTAACCAAAATCCGAGTAATTTGACTAAATGTCATCTTCTCGGACCTATTCTCCAAACTCCGAGAAATTTGACTGAGTGTCATCTCCTCAGACCTATTCGCCAAACTCCGAGCAGTTTAACTATGTGTCATCTCTTCTAACCTATTCGCCAAACTACAGGCAATTTGATTGAGCATAATCTCCTTGGACCTATTTTCCAAACTTCGAGCAGTTAAACTGAGTGTCATCTCCTCAGATCAATTCGCCAAACACAGAACAGTTTAACTAAGTGTCATTTCTTCGGACCTATTCGCTAAACTTCGAGCATTTTAACTGAGTTTCATCTTCTTGGACCTATTCGCCAAACTCATAGCAATTTGACTAAGCATCATCTCCTCGGACCGATTCACCAAAATCCGAGCAGTTTGACTGAGAGTTATCTCTTCGGGCCTATTCGCCAAACTTCAAGTAGTTTAACTTGAATCCATCTTCTAAGTTCGTATCATTCGGACTTACCTCATTTTGAGGAAATCAATCAAAGGTCCATATCTTACTGACCTACAACACCCTTCCAAGAAGGCATCAAGTTGTCAGGTGAATTACACCCAAATAGTACTACGCGATAGCAACAGTATAGAATGGGGTGTCGATCCAACGAAGAGAACGTTCTACAATGAAAGTCTCAAGCAAAAAAATAATGGAAACAAAATTAAAAATCAATATTAAGAAAATGTCGAGAATTAAATGAAACAATTGAATTTAGTGAAAGAAAATCAATAATAAGAAACACAAGGGTCCAAGAATCCCTCCTAGATTTCATAGCTTCAACTTGTATCAATTCAGTAATTATAACTCAACTACGCATTTCATATCCCAAATGCGTAATCAGAAAATAATAGTGAAAGCACAAAAAATATTCTTTTATAAATTATTATGAGAAATCTCTTTCTTGTTTTTACAAGTAATACAACGATCGATCATATATTATATCCTAAATTGACGATATATCCGGAGACAATAACGCAGTAAGGACAATCATATATAATTAATCTATCGAAACCAATTGCATCATAAATTCCATACATAAGAGAAGCATGACCGAACTTATATGGAGAAAAAGAACAACAATCACCAGAGTTAAATAAATCTATGGAAGAAGAAAATATAATTGTCTGTCACACAAAAACATCAACTTCATATTAAATAAAGGGAACAACTCAAACAATTATTCAACGTTAAACACACCAATAACTGAATTAAATACAAGCCAAACCCGCTATGTCTAGGAGTTCATCTCTTTGCTTTGGTTGAAACTTAGCCTAGCCAATAATACATAATCATAAATAGTTCTCAAGAAATTCAGTGTGTATCTCTTTAGCCCCCTGTTCTCTGAGTCTAAAATCCTATATATAGCTGTATAGAGATAGCTTTGTAGACATAAAAGTCACCCTAGGGTTTCTGTTCAGGCCGTGTGCTTCTGCTGCTGTCCAGGCCATGTGTTTGCTACTGTCCAGACCCGGTTTTTGCTATCTAGAATTAGCTTGATTGTGCTGCTGTCTAGGCCATGCAAATCCCAAAAAACTCAGAATTTAATAACTCCTTCACTTTTGCCACACTGAAATCATGCATAACCTAACCTTTATCTACTAAAATTTCCATAACTTTCTCTACAAAAATCATATTTACGAGCTGTAATATTTTCTAGAAAATAAACATCCAGATCTTTTCAAGCATATATGACTCATCTCTTGGTTCTTCCTGAATCAATACAGTTTAATCCGTAAAAATGACTGATCTGTACAGGCAATTACGGCAATTTAGTGAAACTCATTTTCACCCTTTGCTAGTGATAACATGACTTAGCAAAATGCTCAATTTATCTCTAATAGTCTAGAAATGATGGGTTTTGTTGCACTCCTTTTAGGAAACCCGGTTTCCCTGCTCTGAACTGGTCCGGATGTTGTGGATTCTTTCGAACATATTTTATATATTTTTTTTGCTTAAGGCTTCTTTGTTTTTTTAAATCTAGAAAACACACTAAAACACAAAATTCTCCAAAAGACCACACTTGTCAAGAAATTCAATGAATAATCAAAATTAATCTCAACAAATGCATATAATTAACTCTATATGAAGTGCATTTTCATACCCTAATCACAACCCTCAATCAGCCAATTGCTAGTACCTAGTGATGCAAGCGAAACAACAATGCATGAAAAGTAACATAGCATGATGTTGTTTATCCGAGAATTTTGCAGAACTGTCTAGCATTCTAACTAACGTTGGCCAATGCTCACAGATGCTAATGATATTTTGAAATCATGTCTTCTAGCAAAATTGTGAGTGTGTGCACTAAGCCTAAACCTTCTTACCACAAACCAATGATGCATAAAACTTTGAATTCAACCAAGAAAGAAGCCTCAACTCCATTATCCTCACAAGTAAAGTGTTTATCGATTTAAAGAGGCAAAGTATTTACTCATGGAGCTGGAAAGCAGATAAAAGCACTCAGTGAAAGGGTCAAGCAATTTAGGACAAGCAAATGAATAATAATCGACAACAAGGTAGGCTAATCACACAATTCAGAACACTTTATCTGACTTACCAATATAATACCTTGAAATTTCAATGGTTAATCAATAAGCCTTGGTGTTGAAGCTCCTTTCTTCTGAGTGTGGTGTGACAACTTATCTTCCTTAAATTGTTGAATCTTCATTCTTTCGAATACAAACTGAAAACTGAAGTAAACAAAAACTGATATTTTCTTCTCTTTTTTTTTTCTTTTTATTTTAGAGAATTACAATATAAATAAATAAGCTGATAAAAGAATGATTTTTTTTCTTCTTCTTTTTTTTCTTTTTCTTTTAGAGAATTACAATATAAATACATAAACTGATGGAAAAGAATCATTGTCAAAATATTGTCGATGATCAAAACTCCGCGCAAATGTCAATGATGGATTCGAAGGCTTCGACAACTAACCAAATCATTTCTTAACATGTAAGGTAAGCCAAACAAAGCATCTCAAATAGCAATAAAACCAATTCAAGTAGGCAATAAAAGTTCACAATGCTAGTTTTCTCTGACTCTCCACTCAATAAAAACAAATGTGCTTCAAACATGGTTAAAAACCAAAGATCATATTCATCACTCTCTAAACAATCCACAAAGCTTAGTATGTGCACAGAAATGAGTTTCCATAAAATAGTTAGTGTTAATCAAGATAGTATCATTGGAACTTGACGAAAACAAAGTTGTAATCATGCATCAACAGTTCACAAAATCACGAAATCTCACAAACATGCCATGATAGTTTCACACAAAACAATATATAACAAGCATGCATATGCTACCACCCCCAACCAGAATGTGACAATGTCCTCATAGTCACCAAAAGATAAGAAAGCCATACTGACGGGAGAGAGGAACTCCAATAATGTAGGGTAGGTAAACCTGCATCACACAAAACAAAACATAAAAGCAAATAAAGCAAAACAAAATGAACTAAACTAGAAAGCAGTAAAATATAGTATAGATAGAAGTATCGAACATCAATCAAAGTAGACAGGGGCAACCAGAGAGATCTGCTCTGGTTCCTCTACTTTCTCCACATAGTGCTTCAGACATTGCCCATTTACTCGAAATACTCTCCCAACTTTTGGATCTTCTATCTCAACCGAACCATTGGGAAAGACTTACTTAACCAAGAATGGGCTGGTCCATCTCGATTTTAGCTTGCTAGGATGAAGGTGAAGCCTTGAGTCATAAAGGTGGACTCATTGATTGGGCTCAAAATACTTCTTCATAATTTTCTTGTCATGAGCCGCCTTCATCTTTGCCTTATAGATTCTGGAGTTGTCGTAGGCATCATTTTGCAACTCTTCAATCTCAGCAAACTGAAGCTTCCTATGAATTCCTACATCATTAAGATCAAAGTTAATGCTCTTTACAGCCCAAAAGCACGATGTTCTAACTCAACTGGTAGGTAAAAACCAGCATGCCCAAGAAAGGATCTAACATCCTTAACCATTTTGGGTGTGGGAAATTTAGAGTTCAATTCTATTTTTTTTTTTTTATTTATCCACTTCAATCCCTTTTTCAAAAATTATGTTCCCCAAAACTAGCCCAGAGAGAACCATAAAATGACATTTTTCCCAATTAAGTACTAGACCTTTTTCTTCACATCTACTCAAAACAGTATGTAAATAGAGTAGGCATGAATCAAAAGAATCGTGAAACATAATTCATACATAAAGACTTCCATAATTTTTTTTGACCATATCGCTAAATATACTCATCATGCCTCTATGAAATATAGCCGGCGTATTACACAATTCAAAAGGCATACGCTGGAATGCATAAGTACCAAATGGGCATATAAATGTAGTCTTATCCTGATCTTCTAATACAATCTCTATCTGATAATATCCTGAATACCCGTCTAGAAAGTAATAGAAGGGATGACTAGCTACACGTTCTAAGATTTGGTCTAAAAATGGACATGGGAAGTGATCATTGCGGGTGGCGAAATTAAGTTTTTTGTAGTCTATGCACATGAACCACCCTGTCAATACCTTGGTAGGAACAGGCATCCCCTTCAAGTTGGTTACCACAGTTACCCTAAACTTTTTAGGTACTACCTGAGTCGGGCTAACCCATTTACTATCAGAGATAGGGTAAATGATACCCACATCTAATAACTTTAAGACTTCATTTTTCACAACTTCTTTCATAGTAGGGTTAAGTCGTCTCTGGGGGTCTCTACGGGGGTTAGCTTCTTCCTCTAAATGGATCCTATGGGAAAATATTAAGAGGCTAATACCTATAATGTCAGCAATTTTTCATCTTAATATAGCTTTGTGCTCACTTAACATGTCAATCAATTTCTTTTCTTGTGAATCACTAAGTACGGAGGAAATAATAACAGGAAAGGTATCACCTAGTCCCAAGAATGCATGTTTGAGTCCCTCAGGTAGCATCTCTAAGTCGACCTTTGGGGTCTCCTCAATAGATGGCTTAGGTCTCTCTCCATCTCTTGGTAATTCCTCGCAGCTTGGTTGCCATTTACGTTCTCCTTTATCCTTTGACCTTGAAACATTAGAAACATCGAAAACATTGTCAGGATAAAATGAACTCTCAGAATCAGAAATACCAAGGAGATACTTTAAAGATTCTTAATTTTTACTCGAGTGAGCCTCCTCTGGGATCAGTGTGTCTATCATATAAGTATGATAGCAATCATCATCATCATGTGGTTATCTTTCGATGTTGAAAATGTTGACCTCTAGAGTCATGTTCCCAAAATACAACTTCATTATACCATTCCTACAATTAATAAAAGCGTTAGAGGTGGCCAGGAAAGGTCTTCCTATAATAATTGGAACTTAAGACTCCATATCAACCATAGAATGAGTATCCAGAATGAGAAAATCAACAGGATAGTAAAACTTATCTATCTGTATCAGTACATCTTCGACTATCCCCCTTGGTTGCTTAGTCGACCGGTCGGCCAACTGTAGTACCACAAATGTGGGTTTGATCTCTCCTAGACCTAATTACAAGTAGATAGTGTAAGGCATTAGGTTCACACAAGCTTATAAATCCAATAAAGCTTGACCAATCTCATGAGTCCTAATTTGACAGGTGATCGTGGGACACCTTGGATCTTTATATTTGGGCGGTGTCTTTTGCTCAATCACCGCTCTCACTTGCTCAGTCAAGAACATAGTCTTCTTAACTTGATGCTTTCTTTTTATGCATAGATCCTTGATCTCATTTGCATAGGTTGGTACCTGTTTAATCACATGAAGCAAATGCAAGTTAATCTTAACTTATTTCAAATGTTCTAGGATCTCACCTTGTATTTATGGATTTTTTTCCTTTTGGTCGGAGTGCTTGGGGAAAAGGGACTTGAATCAAAAAAATTTCATTCGGCTCGTTCTTGGAGGTGTTCTCCTCAATGCTCGGAGAGGTGCTCGTGGTCTTCGGCTGACTTGGTCCATGTAACACTTTAACACTCCGAGTAGTTATGGCATTGACCACCGTGATATTTTGTGAATCTGAAGTAGAGGTTTGTGCCATATGTTGCCCTTTTGGATTTGATTGAGGCTGAGATGGGAATTTGCCTCGCTTTTACACTGTGAGAGAACTTGTTAGCTTAGTTATTTGACTTTAAATTTTCTTGTTCTCTTCTATTACCTGTGTCATAACAGTTTCCAATCTTTGAATAATTTTACCTTGTGACTCCATAAATGCATTTAATTTTTCCTCTAAAGGGATTCTATTAGGTTGCACATTGTATGAGGTTGTAAGCTATCACATAGGTGGTTGTGCATGTGTGTGTGTGGGTTGGTTTGAGTCGGACCTCCAGCTAAAGTTCGGGTGGTTACTCCAACCAGGATTAAATGTATTGGAGAAAGGATTATGAGGCTTCCTGTAAATCCCTAAGGCGTTACATTATTCATCAAAAACCCCTCTCATCTCTGCATAAGTCGGGCAATCCTAAGATTAGTATTCCACTCCCCTTAGATGAAATAAGCACCTTGTGACTTAACTCTTGCAACAGTATGCGTGAGTCTACCATCTTGGGTCTTAAGTGCCTCTAACTCTCGAGTTACTCACTCTAATTTTCCTTTCATGCTATCCTCTTCCCTAAGTTGGTAGATCCCGGCTGGTCTTGCTCTATTTGTGCTTGCAACAGCACTGAGCCCTATCCAAGTGTGGGCCTTCTCAGCTAAGTCATTCAGATACTCAATTGCATCATCAGGGTCCTTTTGCATAAAGTCCCTGTTGCACATCATCTCTATGAATTGACGCTCTCTACTCGTAAGTCCCTTGTAAAAATACTAACTATGCACCAACTCTCGTACCCATGGTGTGGACACATATTTAACAAATCCTTATACCTGTCCCATGCCTAATTAATGCCTCGTTATCCTTTTGGGTAAAGGTTGAAATTTGTCTTCTCAGACCATTGGTTTTGTGAAGTTGGAAGTATTTATTGAAAAATGCATGCATCATTTCTTCCCATGAACCTATGGACCTCGGCCGCAAAGAGTATAGCCAACTCTTTGCTTTGTCATTCAAAGAAAAAGGAAAGAACCTCAGTTTAACCAAGTTATAGCCTCAGTTCTGCCATGAAACGTGGCCACCACTTCCTCAAATTCCCTAATGTGAATAGAAGGGTTTTCGCTTTCTAAACCGTGGAAGGTGGGTATTAATCCTATCATGCCCGGCTTGAAATCTATATATGGTGTGTTTTGTGGAAACATGATGCATGATGGTGTACATGTGCGTGTTGGATGAAGGTAGTCATTTAAGGTCCTAACAGGGTCATCTTCGTAATTGCTCATGGTGTTAGAGCTTGTGTTTGAACTCGTTTCACTCCTAATGTAATTAGGTGGGTATTGTAACTGAAGGATTCTAACCAATCGTCCGTGTTCATCTCTATCCCAACGCATATACCACCAACACTTTATTTTTTTTCTTTTTTTATTTGATTTATTTTTTTAATTATTAATTATTTTTTTTTTCTTGAATAAAAGAAAACTGAAAAATAAACTAAAGATAGAATTACAAAGAAACTAAAAAAAAGAGTTCGGAAAGATAGTACCCGAAAACCTCTTTGTAGACTGACGCTCTCCCCGACAACAGCGCCAAAATTTGAATACGCCCAAACAGGCAAAAAAATAATGGAATGGGGTAGCAGCAGTATAGAATGGGGTGTTGATCCCACGAAGAGAACATTCTACAATCAAAGTCTCAAGCAAAAAAATAATGGAAACAAAATTAAAAATTAATATGAAGAAAATGTTGAGAATTAAATGAAACAATTGAATTTAGTGAAAGAAAATCAATAATGAGAAACACAAGGATCCAAGAATCCCTCCTAGATTTCACAGCTTCAACTTATATAAATTCAGTAATTATACCTCAACTACGTGTTTCACATCCCAAATGCATAATCGGAAAATAATAGTGAAAGCACCAAAAAATATTCTTTTGTAAATTATTATGAGAAATCCCTTTATTGTTTTTACAAGTAATGCAACGATCGATCAGACATGATATCCTAAATCGACGATATATCCAAAGACAATAACACAGTAAAGGACAATCGTAAATAATTAATCTACCGAAAGAAATTGCATCCCAAATTCCACACATAAGAGAAGCATGACTGAACTTATATGGAGAAAAAGAACAACAATCACCGGAGTAAAATAAATCTATGGAAGAAGAAAATATAATTGTTTGTCACACAAAAACATTAACTTCATATTAAATAAAGAGAACAGCTCAAAACAATTATTCAATGTTAAAAACACCAATAACTGAATTAAATACAAGCCAACCCTGCTACGTCTAGGAGTTCATCTTTTCACCTTGGTTGAAACTTAGCCTAGCCGATAATATATAATCACAACAGCTCTCTAGAAATTCAGTGTGTATCTTTTTAGCCCCCTGTTCCGCCCCTTGTTCTCTGAGTCTAAAATCCTATATATAACTATATAGAGATGGCTTTGTAGACAGAAAAGTCACCCTAGGGTTTCTATTTAGGCCGTGTGCTTCTACTGCTGCCCATGCCCGGTTCTGTTGCTATCCAGGCAGTGCGTTTGCTGCTGTCTAGGCCCCATCTCTGCTCTCCAGAACTGGTCTAGTTGTGCTACAGTCCAAGCCGTGCAAATTCCAATAAAATCAAAATTTAATAGCTCCTTCACTTATGCCACGCTGAAATCACGCACTGCTTGACCTTTGTCTACTAAAATTGCCATAACTTTCTCTAGAAAAATCATATTTACGAGCCATAAAATTCTTCAGAAAATAGACATTCGAATCTTTCCAAATATATATAGCTCATCTCCTGATTCTTCCTGAATCAATACAGTTTAATCCAAAAAAATGATTGATCTGTACGGACAATTTTGGCAATTCAGTGAAACTCCTTTTCACCCTTTGCTAGTGACAACATGACTTAGCAAAATGCTCAATTTATCTTTAACAATCTAGAAATGATGGGTTTTGTTGCACTCCTCTTGGGAAACTCGGTTTCTCTGCTCTGAACTGGTTCGGAAGTTGTGGATTCTTTCGAACATATTTTATAGATTTTTTTGTTTAAGGCTTCTTTGTTTTTTTAAATATGAACAACACACTAAAACACAAAATTCTCTAAAGGACCACACTTGTCAAAAAATTCAATGAATAATAAAAATTAATCTCAACAAATGCATATAATTAACTATATCTAAAGAGCGTTTTCATGCCTTAATCATCAGGTCCCCTTGGACTCTACATCTCTACCCAAAAAAGAAATACTTAACTGCCCCTTCAAGCACCCTAAAGCAATAACAGACTTAACATAAGCTCCACAATGCCTGAAAAAATCATTCCGAAAAAACTCTACTTCCTCGACCACATCAATATGCTTAAGGACATGGGGGGCATCTGATGTAGGGAAAAATTCCCTCTTCAATGACGTTATGACGTTATGACGTGGCGATCTTTAAGGGCAAAAAAGTAATTTCACTATTTAAACAGATCAACCAATCATATCACCACACCTGGGAAAGTACATTATGGTAATTTTATACCAATGTCCAAGCACTACTATGACACTCCAATCTATGGATAAACTGTTATTCAAATCCAGCATGTGGATAACTCTAGTCTTATCTTAGAGGAATATTATTGCTATCACAACACTAACGTCATTCTTCTAGTCGGACTCTACTCTGACACACTATAAAAAGGGGGCTCTCACAACCAAAAGGTACATTCACTCATAATACATAGCTCTCAGTTCTATTTAGGTCTCTATATTCTCAAAAGTCTTATTCTAACTTAGGCATCAGAGAGTCCCCCTGGAGGCACATCCTTATAGTCCATAGCACGCCCAAAAAACAGACATGTAAATTAATTCTTTGCTCTAAAAATTATTATATGAAATATAGTGAAAAGAAAAGGTCATTTCCCATAAAGGATTGTAAATTAATTCAATTAAACACTTAATTGGTAAAATAAAAAATATAAATAATTTTTAAACTAAATTAAATTCAAAACAACCTAATAAACTAATTGGGGGATTTTTTAAATGATTAACTAAAAAAATACGAATAATGAAAGACAACTAAAATGTGATTCAAAATCGAATAAACTTTGTAACAATAATGAGAAAACTAGTCAAAGAATCATTCTCCACCACTAGATATGAAATGATGAATCAATACCAGAGTTATCCCCAAATTCCTAATAAAATTACCAACTGTAGATAATAATAAGCTCTATTACCCCAATCTTTCCTTAGTTTTTCGTTAAGTAAAACAAGCACTTTACTTAACCTCTATCTATTAAATAACCTAGAATAAGCTCTCTAAATTTAATTTAATAGAAGCATTAGGTTAAGAGAGATAGGTTGGTCCAAGAAACAAACGCTTAAGCTCGGTTCATTTATCTTGAGTTATGTTCCATATAATAATCACATGAAAATATCCCATCATCAGTGATTACTAATTGCTACCATTGATTAGAAATTCAAGACAATTACGGATCAATATTCCTAACCTAGCAATAGATAATTACCCTATTTCATTTGGTTGGCCACCCATAATAAAATAAAATAATAATAAACAATTCTTATGGAAGAACATAAACAATTTTACTAGAAATATGGTTAATAATCTCTGAATATTCAATCACAAAATCATATCTAGGGCTTTGAAATCACCCTTAATAAAATTAGCTAGACATAATTTTAAAATTAAAAACAAAATAAATATTCAAAGACATGAAAGATGGGAAGAATGAAGAATGAAAGCGAACAATAATAATCTTGAAGAGTCTTCTATGTAGATGAATCTCCCTGATCACCAATAGAAGCTACATTTTTCACAATTTTCTCTTTTTTTTTATCTAGGAAAAATCTCTTTTTTTTTACAAAGCAAGGGCATTCGGCCTTATATAGGCAAACTCCTAGAAAGGAAAAAGGAAAGTACAATAATACTACTCCTTCTAGGAAAAGGAAAGACACTAAAATGGGAAATACTTATACTACTAAGAAAATATGAGATAGGAAAGTAACTAAAAGGAAATATAACACAAAATAGGAAAAAGTGCAGCCTAGTAAAAGGAAAGACATTCCTAGCTAAACTCAAGGGAATAAACGGCCACAGCATGCAAAGCCTATGCTGCGGCACGCGTCCTTCTTCAAATTCAACTATTTTCCTTTGATAAAACCACGTCATCTCTTTCATTTTGAATCCGATTTTTGAACCGTTTGATCCCAGACGTTCTAGATCTTCTTGCCAATATTATTTTTTTCGTCTAAATATTATTTTTAAGCACCTGTGACCTGAAAATACACCAAAAATACTCATGATTTTGAAAAACACATTTTAAAGACAAATAAGTAAAAATAAAAGATTTAAACCAAATTTCCCACAAATAATATCGATAAATCACTAAGTATTAGTGTATTTTCAAGTACTCATCACAACCTCCAACCAGCTCCTTGCTAGCCACTAGCAAGTCAAGTGTCTAAAAATTACCTCCAACCAAAACCAAAAATCAAAACTACTCCTAAACTAAGATAAATCACTTTCATCGATTGCACGTAGCGAATGCAACAAGCCTTTAAACCTATCAGTGGACCAAATAGGACAAGTATAGTCTCGTAAGGGCTTCCAGTGGTGATACCCACAAACACTTGAAAGAATTAAGCTTAATCCTGGGTCGATTCATAATCCTATCTCATAAGATTAAAAAAAGCATATAATTAACAGTATTGTTAGATATCACACAAATTCAAGAGTTAGATTCACAAGTCCACTTATACTCTTGTCATCATTCTCTACCACTTCCCTTACACGATTATTCAGAAAGATTAGTCTTATTTCTCGGATTATGTTATGTGGACAAGTATTAATTATGATCTTGAAATATGTGTATCAAACTCCATAGGCCTATTTTTTTCAGATATACTCTCCATTAATGTAGGATTGTCACACCACTTGGGATCAAAAGGACTTTATCAAGCTTGTAATGTTAGGCTAGGTTAATGGCTACAAATGAAGGATAGGATTCAAACAAAGTAAGAGCACCTTATTTGAAGCATAATCTTAAAGCACTAGGAGCCTCTATTCCTAAATATTAACTTTCCTTGATCATTGAACTCATCTTTTCAACATAACCCTTTTTCTTCTCTTTTCAACCATCCCCAATTTCTTGCAAACCATGTATTTTTATTCATGCATTTTCAATTTTTTTTGCTATCTACTCCTTGATAACTTGCCACAACCCCCAACGTATCATCTTTCATAACTTGGGTTGTGGTAGTATTCAAAGTCAACTCATTTCCTAACTCTCTTTATGCTTTATTTTAATGTGTGCATTTAGGTCCTCTTAAAGGGTAAGGATATAGTGTTTAAGCTCAAAAAGGGGTATGTTATAATGGGCTAAAAATAAGAAAAACATGGTCTCTTATTATGGCTCAAAGGGGTGACTAGCAGTCAAAATGAAAAAGAGTAGGCTAGAAAAGCTCAAACGATCCAATAATGGCCTAAATCATCTCCTTAATGGTGTGAATCCTAGGATTTCACCTCGAGCAATCATCAAATAGGTTCTAGAGTTTGTTGAGATCAATCATAAAATCAAAATCCACATAAAGCTTCTTTAAGCATGCAAAGACTATCAATCCTCACAATCATATTTAGGAATAGCATAAATCTTAGACAATTGCAAATTAGACAGGCAACCCACTCTTAAACTCATGCAAAATCCAACTCAATTGAAAACTACTTACAAATGCCACTTGATATACCATCATTGACCATATGAATCAACCTAAACATCAAACTTAATTTTTCTTTTTATTTAATTTTAAATTTTTTTTCTTCAGAATTAAGAGAAGAATATTCCTTACCCCCAACCTAATCTCTACATTGTCCCCAATGTACAAATGTAAACAAAAGAAAAGAAGAGAAAAATTACCACTCTTTTTAACCACAACGTGCAACTAGACGTGAAGGTTCGATCATCACTCCTGCTTCATCTCACCATTTGTGCATGCTTGAGCCAAAATCCCCAACCTTGAAGAAGACAACTCCACTGCCCTAGCTTTAATAGGTTGAAGAAATCTGAATTTGTGAGTGTTTCTGCAAAGAAAATTGACTCATTCAAACATATATTAGTGCTGGGTAGCAGAGATTTTGTGAGAAATTTGTAAGAACATCATATGACTTTGAGAGAGTAAAGAAAATTTAGAGAGGGTTGAGAGAAAAAAATGCTGAAAGGGGAGAAGTTATGTCTTAAGTCTATGCCCATTCACCTTAAAGACCTTGTCAATTTTCAAACTCTTGATTGCAACTGCACTGTGAGGAAAAGTATTAGAAACAATAAAAGGTCCAACCCAACGGGAACGTAACTTACCGGGAAATAACTTCTGGCGTGAGTGGAATAAAAGAACTTTTTGCCTGACACTAAAGTTTTTCCGCACAATCATCCTGAGATTCATAAAATGCATCTAAACAATACTTAATTGTTAGCATTTTAGGGTTGATCGAGGTTGGAATTACACTTTTATACCTTAATAACTCTAAAGTGTTATTCTTGAATCGTTGACTTATTTCAGTGCATTTTCAGGTACTTTGAGCTTAAAAAATAGACAAAAAAGCTATCATCATTTTAAACACAAAGCTTCAATGAATACTCGAGTGAGATAATGATCATAGAAGAGCCAAGATGAAGAGAAACCAAGAAAGGAGTTTCACTAAATTGCCAGAATTGCCCGTGCAGATCAATCATCTTTGCAGATTAAACTATATTGATACAAGAAGAACCAGGAGATGAGCCATATATGCTTAGAAAGATCCAGAAGTCTATTTTTTGGAGAATTTTATGGTTTATAAAAATGATTTTTCTAGAGAAAGTTATGGCAGTTTTAGTAGACATAGGTCAGGCCTCCAGATCAGCATCCACCTAGCATCGCGCCCCTCACTTTCTACAACTGCACCCTCACTTTCCAGCACAGCACCCCTCACTTTCCAACACCCACTCATTCCAAGACCAAATTAGGGCTGCATAATGATATTTTTTGGACCAAAATGCCCCTAACTACTTGTGCTCTATAAATACATCTTTAAGGAGTGTGCAGCCAGTATCTTCAAAGGGGAGAGCATCTTCAAAGGGGGATCCAAGGGATCCAAATCTAAAATATTTCCAAGTTTTTTTAGGGCTGGAACTTAAGGGGAGAGCATCTATATTGTTCTTCCTCCTTGAGCTCCATGGCCATAAAATCAAGGGGAGAACATCCATATTGTTCTTCTACCTTGAGCTTCATGGCCAACTAATCAGCATGTAAGGGAAAGGGATGAATCCTTAGGGATTTGTTGTTCCTTATTTCCTGTTCTTGATTCATTTGTATGGATTTATTGTTAAAACATTGTCTATGATTTACTCTTTGATTAAGTAAGAAGGATTTAAGTTCATGTGATAGCTGTTCTTTATATTCTTCTTCTTTTAGATTCTCTTAATCCGGTTATTGCATCCGTCTCATCCATTGATGTTGTTTGGATGTGATTGATTTCGGTAGATTTATCTTACTGATTGTCCATTACTGCGATATTGTCATTGAGATATATTGTCGTTTCTTGATAATCTTTAAGATCGGTCATGTGTGCTTGAACCGAAATCAATGAGTAATTTGTAACAATTATATTAGAGTTATAAATGTGCTTGATTGAATATTTTCCGATTGCTTGTTTGGGATGTGAAACTTGCAATCGAGATAAAAACAATTGAATCAAGAGAGGAAATAGAGAACGAACCTTGAGAGGATTCCCGGAACCTTGTTATTTGTCATTTATATTCTTCATTATATTCACACAACTCTTTTACACATTATTTCATTATCAAAACTCAAAATCTTTCATTTAACTTTTATCGTTAGTATTAAAGTTTACACATTCTTTTGTAATTAACTTGTTTCCCTGTAGAATCGACACCCCAAAGCTGTACTAAAATAACCGTGTTATACTTTGGGCATAATCAAATTTTGGCGCCGTTGCCGGGGAAACACGCTTAAGTACAAGGAAGCTTGTCAACTTTGAGTGTGATGGTAAAAGAACTGTAAATATTTTTCTTTTAAGTAGTTTGTAAATACGGCAATATTGTTCCTTTATCTTTGTTTTGATTTTCTGATTTTCTTTTATTATTCTGTTTTATTTATTTTATTTCCTGTTTTATTTATTTTATTTCCCCTCTAAATTAATTGGTGCATGCTTAGACCGAGAGATTCTCAAGGTAGATTCATTAGAGGACCCGAATTAGAGTTACCCTCTCCTTCCACGTTTGTTGGTGAAACCTCTCCTAGATCAAACCATAGTGCACCCCCACACGAGAATTTAGAGTATTTTGTTAAAATGGCCAATAATCCTAACGAGAATGTTGCTAGGACACTTCAGGATTACCTCCACCCTACACGCACAGCCACACCATCATGTTTCCAGCCAATACTCGCCAACTAGATTTTAAAACAGGGATGATACAATTACTCCCTACTTTTCATGGCTTGGATAATGAAAACCCATATGTGCACATTAAAGAGTTTGAGGAAGTTGTCGCGATTTTTCATAGTCAAGATGAAACCGATGACATTGTGAGGCTTAAGTTCTTTCCTTTCGCTTTGAAGGATAGAGCAAAGAGTTGGCTATACTCACTAAGACCACGATCTATTGGGTCGTGGACTGAGATGACTCGAATTTTCTTTAATAAATATTTTTCCCAACACAAGACCAATGCTTTAAAAAGACAAATCTTCACCTTTGCACAAAAGGACAGTGAGACTTTGTATCAGTCTTGGGAGAGATTTAAGGAGTTATTGAGTATGTGTCCTCACCATAGGTATGAGAATTGGTGTTTAGTGAGCTATTTCTATGAGGGTCTTACCTATAGAGAACACCAATTTGTAGAGATGATGTGTAATGGTGGGTTCTTGGAGAAAGATCCTGATGAGGCCATAGAGTACCTCAATGAGCTTGCTGAAAAAGCTCACACTTGGACTGGACCTAGTGCTACTGAGAGCACAAATAGGTCACGATCTATAGGGAACCCAAATGGTGGTAGAATTTACCATCTTAGGGAAGAGGATAACCTTAAGGCCAAGGTCGATATGCTCACTAGGGAACTAGAGGAGTTAAAGACTAAAAGCTCAAAGCCAACATAAGTAGCTAATCATGAAACATCTTTGAAACCATGTTTTGTGTGTGGTGGGGTAGACCATCTCGCCCAAGAGTGCCCCATATTTGTTGAGATGAGAGGGATGTATAAGGAACAATGTAATTCCTTAGGCATGTACACGAAGCCTTCTGTACCCTTCTCTAATACCTATAATCCGGGATGGCGAAATCACCCAAATTTCAGCTGGAAGTCTGAAAACCAGCAGCTTGCACAACCCCCTGCACTACATTTTGAACCATATCATGCACCCGTGTCTTCTAAGAGTTCTTTAGAAGACACTTTACATGCTTTTATTGAGGCACAGGGTAAGACTAATCAAAGGCTTGAATCTTTAATTATGCAGGTTGTTGAAGAACATAAAGAGATAAAGTGCCAAGTGTCCAAGCTGACGAGCTACTTGAGTGTGACTGAGCGAGGTAAGTTCCCTTCTCAAGCTCCATCCACATCCTATGGTCAACACCTAACGCAACAAAATAAAAATGAGGTGAATGCCATTGAGACACTTAGTGGTAAGTCGTTACACATCCCAACAACCAAAAAATTAGAGGATGTGGACGAGAACCACCAAGTATACATGATTGACTCATTCATGGAAAAGGTCAATCACCTTAACCCATTGGAGTCCACCCTCACCCATGGCTTCACAAGAGATATATCGAGCCAGAATCTACAGATGTTACTGATAACATCCTTAAGGCCTCTCCGAAGCACATAAGCACAAAATTTAACAGTAAAGCAGTTGCTGGTGCATTTAAGTCATGCTTGTCTAGGAGGGAATAAGAGTGTCTGGCTGAAGACATAAAACTTAGCACTCATGGGAGGCACCCCATAGTATATCCTTTTATTTTTATTTTTATTGTTTTTCATAATTCTTTTTCTTGTTTATAATTAGTATTTTGCTGTTTTTCAGTTTTACTTTCGTATTTCTTTTTCAGGGACAAATATACGAAGCAGTTTAAATGGTGGTGCACAATTTTCAGCTTCTGTGCACTTTTGGCTATAAAGGGAGTTTCCTTATCTTTTGCTTTCACATTGAGGATAATGTTTACTTTAAGTTGGGGGTGGAGGAAACATATTTCTGTTTTTCATGTTTTTCATTGAACTGCTTGGTGTCATTTTACCTTTTTGTTTGTTTTTAGCATGCTTTGTGTTAACCTTGGAGTTAGTTCATATGTCAATGATATAAGCCTAATTGAGATAGCATATAGCGTTTAGAAGAAGTTAAATCTTGCTTCGTTTTGAGAATAAATTAAGTGTCAATCTTTCTTTGGTTTGACACTCTGGTTTGTGGTAAGATTGCATGATTGGTCTAAAGCATTTGGAGAAGTTTTATGTGCGATTGTTTTGTGAATACTTTTGCAGTCTATACAAGCTCTAGAACTTATTTGATAATCACTTGAGGCGAAAATCATAGAATGCACACTACTTAGGATATGATATAGGCCATTTTTTAACCGTTTGAGTCTTCCAAACTTACCCTTGTTATATTTATCGCTAGTCACCTATTTGAGCCTTTTTCTTGAAAAGAAAAAAAAATTGAGCCTTGTTTCTTTCGATAAACCATTTACTTACCTTTATGAGCTTAAAAATATTTTATTCTTACCTTTCTTTTAAAAGAACTTAATTTACACATTTGTTGAGAAGCACTTAAGAAGAGTAAGGGTGGAAATATGAGAAAATATTACTACCATAACCCAAGTACATTAAAAAAGATAAGTTGGGGGTTGTGGAAAAGAAAAGAAAAGAATGAAAGAGGAGGTGAATAGTCTTATGCCAAAAGAAAAAAAAATAAAAAATAAATTATGGCAAAGAAAGAAGAAAAGAAAAAAAATGGTGATTTATTGCGAGAAATGCTCGAAAAATGGTTGAAAGAGTTGAGTGTTGAAGTAAGGTTATCTTGTGCTTAAAGTGGTTGTGTTTAAATTAAGAGACTTAGTTCTTTTATTTATTTAAACTTTCCCGTTCTTTCTTGACCTTTACCCTAGCCTAACGTTACAAGCTTATTAAAGACCTATTGATCCGATGTAGTGTGATTTTTCTACATAATTGAGAGTGATTTGAAAAGTGAGCTTATGGAGCTTGATTTGTGATTGATGTCACACAATTTATTATGTTTTTAGAGGCCAAGACTTGTATTCATGAATGTTATGCATAAAATCATCCGGGTGTTCGGACTAATGTATTGTGGTAAGATGGATGTTAAGGGTCGATAACGATTTTAAGGTTGACATTTGGATTATTCTTGGACTTGAGTGATATTTAATGATTCTATTTGTTGTGTGTTATGCATGATTCTTGAGACAAAGATTTTTGAATCACTCTTGGTTAACGCCAGCATTGCTGTATTTTGCTTTGATTTCTAAATAAAGAATTCATTTCATGTCTTTCACTTGAATTGCTAGAGACTAGCAATAAGCTAGTTGGGGGTTGTGATGAGAGTCATAAAATGCATCTAAACAATACTTAATTGTTAGCATTTTAGGGTTGATCGAGGTTGGAATTACACTTTTATACCTTAATAACTCTAAAGTGTTATTCTTGAATCGTTGACTTATTTCAGTGCATTTTCAGGTACTTTGAGCTTAAAAAAGAGATAGAAAAGCTATCATCATTTTAAACATGAAGCTTCAATGAATACTCAAGTGAGATGATGGTCGCAGAAGAGCCAAGATGAAGAGAAACCAAGAAAGGAGTTTCACTAAATTGCCATAATTGCCCGTGCAGATCAATCATCTTTGCAGATTAAACTGTCTTCAGACAAGAAGAACCAAGAGATGAGTCATATATTCTTAGAAAGATCCGAAAGTCTATTCTAAAGAATTTTACGGTTCGTAAAAAAGATTTTTCTAGAGAAAGTTATAGCAGTTTTAGTCGACACAGGTCAGGCCTCCAGATCAGCATCCACCTAGCGTCGCGCCCTTCACTTTCCAGCACTGTACCCTCACTTTCCAGCACAGCACCCTTCACTTTCCAGTGCCCACTCGTTCCAAGACCAAATTAGGGCTGCACAATGACATTTGCTAGACCAAAATGCCCCTAACTACTTATGCTCTATAAATACATCTTTAAGGAGTGTGCAGCCAGCATCTTCAAAGAGGAGAGCATCTTCAAAGGGGGATCCAAGGGATCCAAATCCAAAATATTTCCAAGTCTTTTGAGGGCTGGAACTCAAGGGGAGAGCATCCATATTGTTCTTCCTCCTTGAGCTCCATGGCCATGAAATCAAGGGGAGAACATCCATATTGTTCTTCCACCTTGAGCTTCATGGCCAACTAATCAGCAAGTAAGGGAAAGGGATGAATCCTTGGGGATTTTTTGTTCCTTATTTCCTGTTCTTGATTCATTTGTATGGATTTATTGTTAAAACATTGTCTATGATTTACTCTTTGATTAAGTAAGAAGGATTTGAGTTCATGTGATAGTTGTTCTTTATATTCTTCTTCTTTTAGATTCTCTTAATCCGGTGATTGCATCCGTCTCATCCATTGATGTTGTTTGGATGTGATTGATTTCGGTAGATTTATCTTACTGATTGTCCATTACTGCGATATTTTCATTGAGATATATTGTCATTTCTTGATAATCTTTAAGATCAGTCATGTGTGCTTGAACTGAAATCAATGAGTAATTTGTAGCAATTATATTAGAGTTATAAATGTGTTTGATTGAATATTTTCCGGTTGCTTGTTTGGGATGTGAAACTTGCAATCGTGATAAAAACAATTGAATCAAGAGAGGAAATAGGGAACAAACCTAGGGAGGATTCCTGGAACCTTGTTATTTGTCATTTATATTCTTCATTATATTCACACAACTCTTTTACACATTATTTCATTATCAAAACTCAAAATCTTTCATTTAACTTTTATCGTTAGTATTAAAGTTTACACCTTCTTTTGTAATTAACTTGTTTCCCTGTGGAATCGACACCCCAAAGCTGTACTAAAATAACTGTGCTATACTTTGGGTGTAATCACATCCTATAGTGGAATGCCTTAGTTTTCTCCTTGTAAGTTCTTGCACTCTCATAGGCATAATTTCTTATCTCATCAAGTTCTTGCAATTGGAGTTTCCTTTGCTCACCTGCAGCATCCGTCTCTATGTTACATTGCTTTATCGCCTAAAATGCCTTGTGCTCTAATTCAATCGGAAGATAGTAAGGCTTACCATAGACTAACCAATAAGGAGACATACCGATGGGTGTCATGTAAGTGGTTCTATAAGCCCAAAGTGCATCATCAAGGCGTGAACTCCAATCTTTTCTATTCGGGTTGACCGTATTTTCAAGTATAGATCCTAGCCTTTGGTGTTCCAAACCTTGCAAAGATGTTAAACTTTACAAAATCTATAACAACTTTAGAATCATCAATTTTGGTGGCTTTTGCTTCCACCCATTTCGAGACATAATCAACGACAATTAAAATGTAAAGATTACCAAAAGAAGATGGGAAGGGTCCCATGAAATCAATGCCCCAAACATCAAAAATCTCAACAAAAAGTATCGGGGTTTATGGCATTTGATTCCGAGCATCTAAGTTACCTATTCTTTGACAACGATCACATGACTTGCAAAAGAGGTATGCATCCTTAAACAACGAGGGCCAATTAAAACCACAATCAAGCACCTTGAGTGTCGTCCTCTTAGGTCCAAAGTGTCTCCCGCATGCATAAGAATGACAAAAGGTAAGAATCGAAGAGAATTCATATTCAGGTACACACCTTCTTATCAATTGATTGAAGCAGTGCTTCCACAGATATGGATCATCCCACACATAGTACTTTCCATCCGCTTTAATCTTGTCCTTCATAGCGCAAGTCAAATCTACCGGTAACTTCATGGTAACTAAGTAATTGACAATATTTCCGTACTAAGAGGCTACCAGTCCAACTAAAAATAATTGCTCATCTGAAAAATTCTCATGCTTCATCATGTATCAAGCAGCTTAGATGATCCGCAACCATATTTTCACTACCTCTCTTGTCTTTAATCTCTAAATCGAATTCTTTCAAGAGAAGTATCCATCGGATGAGGCGTGGCTTAGCATCCTTTTTAGTCAATAAGTACCTAAGAGCTGCATGATCAGAATAAACGATTACCTTTGTACTAACCAAGTAAGAACGAAATTTTTCTAAAGCAAAGATAACTGCCAAAAGCTCTTTTTCAGTCATGGAATAGTTAAGCTGGGCATCATTTAATGTCTGGGATGTATAGTAGATGGCGTGGGGAAACTTTCTCATACATTATCCTAAAACAACACCCATAGCATAGTCACTAGCGTCGCACATGATCTCAAATGGGAGGTTCCAGTCAGGTCAGGTGGTTTAATGATAGGAGCCGAAGTCAAGAGCTCCTTCAGTTTTTCAAATGCTTTTTTGCACTTCTCATCAAACTCAAAAGCCACATCCTTTTGAAACAACTTGCACAAGGGCAATGCTATCTTTGAAAAATATTTTATAAACCTGCGATAAAATCCTACATGACCAAGAAAGGAGTGAATCTCCCTCACACTAGTGGGAGGTGATAAGGAACGAATAAGATCAATCTTAGATTTATCAACCTCAAAACCTATAGAAGATATAACATGTCTCAATACACTACCTTGATCTACCATAAAATGACATATTTCCCAGTTTAATACAAGGTTAGTTTCCATGCAATGTTTAAGAACGAGTGTAAGGTTATTAAGATATTTATCAAAAGAATCACCATAGACACTAAAATCATCCATAAATACCTCTATGATGTTCACATATTCCAAAAAATACTAACCATACACCGTTGGAAAGTCGTTGAAGCATTGCAAAGACCAAAAGGCATGCGTCGGTAGGCAAATATACCAAATGGACAAGTGAATGTCATCTTCTCTTGGTGTTTCGATGCGATCACAATTTGATTATATCCTGAATAACCATTAAGGAAACAGTAGTAAGAATGACCGGTTAACCTTTTAAGCATTTTATCGATCAACGGCAGAGCAAAGTAGTCTTTGCGAGTTGTCGAGTTGAGTTTTCCAGTTTTAAGAAACTTTCCATTTGCAATTTCCTTTTGTATTCAAGTCAGAATTAACTGCCGTTGATTTTGCTTTAATACAATCGCTTAATTTTAGTAATTTCCTTAGTTTTCCCCAAGATTATGTTTTCGGGGATTTTTGTCTTTTTTTTTGCTTTGACCTTATAAATAAGGAGGCCACATACGGAAAAAAGAGATTATCATATTATTGGTATTTGCATAATTTTAAATAAAGCATCAGAGCTGTTTTCTCTGTGTTTTTTGGGTTTTTCTTGTGTTTCTCCCTGTTAAATATCTGTTACGACTAGCCTACAGAATAATCACTATTCTGCTCGGCATCACAACAAGATTCCGAAAATCCTCCCTAGGTTCGTTGCCCTAATCCTAACTTGATTCAGTTGTTTTTATCTCGATTGCAAGTTTTACATCCCAAACAGGCAATCGGCAAATATTCAATTAAAGCGCATGTGTAAACCCTAATGCAATTGATATGAATTATTCTTTACTTTCAAGCACACATGACCTAACTTATAAATTATCAAAAGACGACGATATATCTAAATGACAATACTACAGCAATGGACAAATCTATAAAAGAGATCTATCAGACTCAATCACACCCAAACAAATACACATAAGAAGAGCATGACTAGACTTATATGGAAAAGAAGCATGCAATCACCGGACTAATAAGAAATCTACTAATTAAATTAAAGAATAAAACACAACAATGTTTAATGAAAATAATACCAAACTACAACTGAATCAAATAAAGGAAAATAAGAACAACTACACCTAGGGATTCATCCCTTCGTCGTGCTTGGAGACTAGCCGGCCATGGGGCTCATGCGTCCTCGAGTTGCCTCTAGCCTCTCAACGATCATCTCCCCCTTGGTAGCGAAAGCTTCGGAGATTCCTCAGCTTGCCCTCCAAAAGTACTTCGGATTCTTCCTAAGAGCCCTCTGGATTGCTCCTAAAGGCCCTCTGGATTCACTTTCTGATGATCTCAGATTCTCCGATGAGGTCTTATATAGGCAAATACCACGAGTGCAATGTGTTTCCAATATGATGTGGGATGTGGGATATAGAAATGTATTTCTAACCGATGTGGGATGTGGGATTTAAGCCTTCACATGCCCTTCACGCTGAAATCCCACACAGCCTGACCTTTGCCTACTTAAACTGCCATAACTTTCTTTAGAAAAATCATTTTTACAAACCGTAAAATTCTCCAAAAAATAGACTTCCGGATCTATGGAAAATGACACCCCTAATTTTATGTTATATTATGATCAAATGCAATCCCGACTTTAATGTAACTACATATAATCTTCTTCTGGATCTTAGTTGTGGTTTTGAAATGAATCATAATTCTCTGTTTTTGTTAAGGCATTGGATGGGTAATGAAGTGTTGTAACATGCGTGTTATCAAAGGCCAAAGGCTTAGCAAATTCACCACATGAAAGTTTGCAATCTGCACTTCTTATCATGATAGTAACTTACATCCTTATTTGGAGAATGTTAGGGAGAGAAGGGGGGGTGTGTGGGGAATGGGGAGTAAGCATTATATAATGAAAAGATATTACCAAAAACGATAATGAAAAGATTTTTACAATTTTTTTTTACTATTATCCCTAATGTTCAACCTACTCTGATATCTGTTTTACTGGATTTCTAGGCGGATCAGTATTTTATAGGGAAGTGTCTATTTTGTGCGAAGTTATATACTCTGTACATGATTCTGGGTATAGTTACTTGATTTACATCGTTAGTTTCTTCTTTATCTTGGTTCAAAACTATTGAGTTGCTTTTATTTGTAGTTCCAACGGTATAGATATTCCCAATTTTTAAGGCAGTGGTTCCTCTAGATTCAGAAATCTTTTTACATCTAATTCTTTTAACATGTTTGATATTTACAGGTTGGGCAGGCTGTGCATGTTGGTGGCTTGGTCAGACTGGACCTTGATCGTGCTTCAGTTGAAACAATATACATCACAGTTTTGGCATCATCTAGTATTTCTCTACACTTGGGGAAGATAGAAAACGCTGATGAAATATTGAAGAGTCATGTTGCTGTCAGGCTGCAGGTAACTTTGTCTTGAGAATTTTTCTTACCATCAAACTCCGTAATTATAGTTATTTGCTTATTCTATTCTCTATGTTGAATTATGTTACATTGTGTACTATGGTATGCTTGTTGAGGCCAATGGACCCTCCCAATCTTTATTAGTTCACTCACAGATCATTTGTTGAAAACCTTGAAGATCGCTGTATAAATTGGTAAGTAGTTAGTTCTTATTTGTTAGTAGAGGTATAGGTGCTTTTGGAGTAATACTTAGCTCAAAAACTAAGGTTTCTCGAACCTAAATAATTATAACTGATGCCTGTAGTTTTTGTGGAACTAAAAGAATACAGTAGAAACCAGACCCCAAAAGAATTATGACGAGAAAAAATAGAACGTGTGAAAAGATTTTATCCTATCTGTGGCCCATTGACAAAGTACATCGAAATGTATTTGCTTATCTTTTTCCCCAGAATTTGTCTACTATTACATATACAAAGAAAAACATTCCAAAATTTTCCCCTAATCGCCTTAAGTTCTTAGTACTTCGTAACTTCACCCTTTGTAAACAACTATATAAAGCTGACCAAGATCTACTGACTCTTCTAAGTAACCGTTGATTAGCTAAAGCCAGGCACCTTAATTCAAATGTGTGGATGTGTGGATTTTGCTTGACATGGCAGTCTGCTCAGGAAAGATGTTCTTAGAAAGGTTGAAGAGACCTGTAATTTCTTAGAAGGGAAGAAACGTTAGCTGGTTGGTACATTGCGGTGGAGGAGGATCTAATTGGGAAATAGTCGGTCATTTAGGGCCTGCCAGTGTTCCATCATTTATGTAAGTTCCCATTTTTCATGTATACCATCTGGAACACTTTTAAAAGAGACGGTCTTGAATCTCTCGTGCATCTAAGCTCCTATTGAGGTGAGAGTACAAGTCATAGAGACATCAATGAGCAATCGGAATAAGTAATGTAGTGTTATTCAATGTTAGTCATGCAAACAATGACAGAAAGAAGCCTCTTAAGTGCTTCCTCCATCGACTTTGATCCCTCAACAGATTTTCTTTGTTTGTTTCTGACAGGGAAGCAAGTGTTTCCTTTCGAATGAAGAGCTATTTAAGTTAGTTTACCTTATCAATGTACAAGCTTATTAGCACCCCATTTTTAGTTGAAATAGAATCCTCCAAAGATCAGGGCAGCCACTACTCTTAAGAAGCATATACTCTTCCTTTTGACAAGATGTTAGTTGACGCCATCCTTGTTCACCTTCAAAGTTAGATTTTCTACATTTTCTTAAGTCTCTTAACGGGAATAGGAGGTCTGGAAATTTGATTGGAAGAAAGCTTGGCATTCCATTATTGAAGAAGGGCTGGCAGAATATAGATCATAAGTACGCAGTTGTCCTTTTTTCTTGTTAAACAGACATTACCAAACTGGAAAATGAGGGAAAATTTAAAGAGACGGCCACAACTTTGACTCTATTCATGATTAACATGTATTTCTCTTCCAATGGGAAATGTGAGGAATAGTTGATCATTTGAATGTATAAGATGTGCATGAGTTGTTGCACTTTGTTTCTTCGAAATTAATTTACAGGAGCACAAGATCACCAAAATGATACTACTGCTACAGAAGCATGGAATGAATTCAAGCTTCTCGCCTAAGCAAGCCACTCATGATAGTTGATCTTTTAACTATAAATACTTAGTAATGCTACAATCTTAAGGAGACAAAAATGAAGAAAAAATGTTGATTTTAGAATTAATGTATTTGGTATGAGATGGCGTACAACAGGCAAATTGCCTTAATCCTAGGGCTGATGCAAATTCATCTAGGAAAAATATCAAAAACGAAAATGTCATTCTAAGAAACGGTGTTGGGGGGAGGGGGCAAGTGACATCATAAGTTCATAATAATCATGTCGTTTATGAGTTTTAATGAACGCACACTTAAGTTTTGGATGAATGCGATAAATAATAATTTGACATAATTATGTAAATAAACGGTATACCCTATGTAACTGGATTTGACTTCTTTTCTCAGCCACCGATTGGTGAGGACCGTGCTTCTGAATTATTCAACTGGAAAGAGAAGGAAATTCAAGTGTCTGGAACCAGTTGGGATGTGAATAGCATTGACATTGCAGTAGCTGGCTTAGGTTGGATATCTCTGGGTCTTAAAGGTGAAGCAACGTTGACATTGCGGACGTATCATGGCATTGAGATAACCTTGAGAGACCATTACTTCTTGACTGGGCACCATTTCTAGATAGGCCTGGGTTTTGCTTGCCAAAGGCTACAGAAGAGTGCGGACTTTCTGTCAGAAGTGTCTTCTTGAACGAGGAAACATAATCACACCTTTATGACTCTTCCTGTCATAAGTGAGATTGATTGATGGACGCGAAACAGGTTCTATAGGCTCTTATCTGAAGGAGGGTGATCAGAGGTTGACTTTCCTAGGGTTAGTTATGGAGCATCCAGATTTTGTCAATTGGGTCTAGTTGGCCGGGATCAACTATAGATGTTTTGTTTCCCAGCTTGAGAGAGAAAATGCAGTGACAGCTCCTTTTAACTTGATGGCTGATGAATCATCGGGTGAACACAGATGATTTTGGATCAAGTGTTATCTTTTGTAAGTGTGACGTTATTGTTTCCACTGCATGAAATATATCTGTATATCTAATCTTCTTATAAACTTTTGATCCAAGAGGAAAAAAGAAATTATAACTTAAAAAAGGAAGCCCACTACTGTGATTTTGGAGAATCATATATGGCCATGGTTTGTTTATCGCCTGGTATCATTTAAAGGTTCAAGATCATCAAATACTCATATCTAAACTCTGCTAAAAACTTGAAGAGCGAAGTCTCCTAATGTGTAAAGCTAGAGAGATTCTTGCTTATAAGTTATATATGGTCAATGGGATTTTTTTAGATTAGAGGTACTTTCCACTCAAATTTCGGATATTGCTTTGCCAAATAAACTTCCGAAGAAAATAATCCTAAGTTCTTCAAGCAAACTGCGTACTGAAAACTAGAGGTAAGTATAAAACTCGATTGATTCGTGGATCCATTCAAATCGATATAATGTGTTGAGTTGAATTGGGTTATAGATTTAAAATTTTAACCCGATTCAAACCGATAACCAAGCAAATATATAATTATATTTTTTATATATTTTATATTTATTGAATATAAAATAGTATATAAATAATTATAGTATAATAGTAAAATATATAATTATAAAATGCTTATTCTAGTTACTAGTGTGTAAAATTATGTCTCATTTTGGTATGTTAGTTTGGATATATATATATATATATATATATATATATATATATATATATATATATATATATATATATTATGTGTCTCATTTTTTTTTTCTTTTTTCTTTCTAAGAATCCTCCAACAAAAAAGAAACAATTTAGTTTTCTCAATTTTCATTTACTTTATGGTTTTTATCTGATGTATATGTTTGGTATTATGTAGGAATTAGATCATGAAGATTTTAAGGCTAAGTCTATTTTAGTGTTGAAGTTTTGAAGATTTTGTTGATAAATCACTACGAAAATCTAGTTTCCATTTCCTTTTGTTTGGTTTGTATTAAATTAAAGTTCTTCAAACTTTGTGTTAAGTAATTTAAAGTACTTTGTAACAGTTGAATGTGTAAGATTTAATGAATTATTGTATGGACTTAGTTTTGGATTTAATAAAATAATTTTTTGTTATGTTATCTGTATAATTTAATTTTTTAATAAAAAAATATAGTTTTTAATTGGTCAAAATCGATTCAAATCGATTTGAATAGATTAAATTGAGTTGAAGTTTGATAGGTTCATGGGTTAAATTGGATTAGAATTTTTTTAACTCGGTATGTTTGGGTTGGGTTCAACTTTTAGGCTGACCCTAACTGACACCGGACAGAATAGCGATTATTCTGCAGGCTAGTCGAACAGATAGTTCACAGGGAGTACACAAGAAAAACCCTAAAACAATACAGAGAAACTACTCTGATGCTTTGTTTTAATTTATTTCAAAAATGCAATAATAATATTACGAAACCCTAAAACCTTATTTATAAGGTCGAAGTTAAAATAGGAAAATTAAATTAAGGCCGAATTTAAATTAAATAAAATAAAAAGTTTCCTAAAAACTAAAAACTGCCAATTTGAATGTCTAAACTTCGTTTTTGGCTTAAAAACGATGATGCTTAGTACTAGCTATTAAGTTTTGTCCAAAAGCTCGTTTCCAATCAGACTAGGATCTTCGGGGCCCAATCTGAGCCTGTGGCCCGCTAAACGATGTAAACCGACCTAGGTAGCCCACTTGCCATCTGACAACTCAGCATCATCTAACTCGGATCCTCCTGCATCAGTCGTCCCGAGTTGGAAAGAACTCGTCCTCGAGTTCACAATAGCCACGTCGGAATCCCTAAAACAATGACTCAAGTGTTTCACATTAAAGACATCAGGCGGTAACCTAGGAGAAAGATCCTCTGGTATCAGATTAGAAAACTCTGCTAACAGCGACAAATCCACTCTGAAACTGAGATCTCCATAACGATTCTCCCGACCACGGCGTTCCCTGAATCGAGCAGGATTGTAATACGGGTTTTCGAAACTAGAATCGGAATCGTGATCTTTCATCTCATGATCACTGAAATTCTGCGCCGTTAGACGCTGGGTTAACTTTGCAACCTGCCTCTGTAAATCCTCAATCATCACATCCTGAACCTTACGTTCACGGCGTGGGGCTTCCTCATTCGGAACCTGCCCGCGACGACCACAACCACGATCACCAGCCATGGAAACTAATGAAATCTCACCCCATGAAGATGCTGAAGCTCTGATACCGATTGACGCCGGGCAAAATAGCGATTATTCTGCAAGCTAGTCGAACAGATAGTTCACAGGGAGTACACAAAAAAAACCCTAAAACAATACAGAGAAACTACTCTGATACTTTATTTTAATTTATTCCAAAAATACAATAATAATATTATAAAACCCTAAGACCTTATTTATAAGGTCGAAGTTAAAATAGGAAAATTAAATTAAGGCCGAATTTAAATTAAATAAAATAAAAAGTTTCCTAAAAACTAAAAACTGCCAATTTAGAAGTCTAAACTTCGTTTTTTGGCTTAAAAACGATGATGCTTAGTACTATGTACTAAGTTTTGCTCAAAAGCTCGTTTCCAATCAGACTAGGGTCTTCGGAGCCCAATCTGAGCCTGTGGCCCGCTAAACGATGTAAACCAACCTAGGTAGCCCACTTACCATCTGACAACTCAGCATCATCTGACTCGAATCGTCTTGCATTACTAACTTATGCTAATATCTGCTGAAAACTCAAGGTACTACTTCGAAATTCTTCTTTTTTGTCTCCTCTAGATTGAATCTGAAGGTTCACTTACCCAGATAGAGGCTACAAAATAAAGTGTAATACCCTTGTGAGCTCCAAGTCAATTACCTATCAAAGGGCATGAAGAACGAAGCCTGAAAACATTGATACACAAAGGAATTAATACAGGGAGAGAGACCTGATCTCTTATGTAAAGAACTTGGAGGTGACCACAAAAGGCCATGAGGCTTTTCTTGAAAGATCATATACCAAGGAATCAATAAAGATTTTCTTCTTCCCTTGCATATTATAAGCCAGTACGAACTAAGCATCATCTACATTTAACGAGATCCAATTGAACCGATGAAACAAAATGATCTTCTATTCTCTTTTCATTTAACTTTTTACATTTTTTTCACATTTTTCCTGAACTCTTTGGCTAAACTGAAAACAAAGACATGAGTTGCAACTTGGCTCTATAAAAAGTTAGACAAAACCAAATAACTACGATACTGATAAACTGCAAACTGAAATTAGGAAGCTCCATCATTTCAACGGGGCTGCTGGATGAGTCGGGGACTGCATTTTGAGTTCATTGACTTGGCTGCCTTCTCTGCATATTTGGCTGCTGGAGACTTGGGACTTTTATCCTCCAAAGACTTCAAAAAACCCAGTGCCCTAACATCATTTGTCAGGCCTGTTATTCCATTACAAAATTCATCAAAGCATTAGTGTGGTGATCTAGTAGGGTGTTAACACCAAATGAGACATGACATCTTAATGTCAATTCAATTGCTTGGTATTTCTCAAGAAGTATAGACAGAGTCCATGCTTACCACCATTAGTAGGTGAATGAAATGATTGATTGTCAACTTCTGCTTCATAAGATTGAACAAACTCTTCAAACTGATATTCCATATTGGAGAAATCTTCACCAGCATCAAGATCAAACGTATCGGGAAGCAAATCAGCTATGTTGCCACCATCAAAGTCATCCTCAGCATTGTCATAGAAACCATCGGCATCCTGATGCTGGCTGAGCCAATAGTCCCGATACCAAGTTGAGGTCGTAACCAGCTGCCACCACTCGGGAGAGAAATCCTCTATTTGGCGGAAAGCAGCAGGAATAAAGAGAGGGGCATCAGGGTTCAATGTTGACCTTCGAACAGAAACTAGTGCCATCCTTTTCAATCACGTCTAGATCTATACCCCCGATTAACAATAACTGAAATATAAACTGTGAGAATAAAGACTAAATTGAGCGACAAAGGTAAACAACAGTTTCTAAAATGTGCATGATGTGCAATACAAGGAGAGTGCTAGCGTCAACCGCGATTGACGACTGATGAGTGATGGCTAGCATTCCCCTTTGCAGTGCACACACAGGCTCAAGAGCACACGCAAATGTGGGGTCCCTGCAATACAACTAATACTACTACACTCTCTGGTGATGTTTAAACGAGAACAAACATTTAGCTCCCTATGCTCAACCTTTGGATGCAAAATGTCATTCAATAGACTACAGTTCCTTTCATACACAATGGCCATAGCAAATCCAAATACATATAAACATAAACACCAAGAAATAAATTTTGTTTTTTTAAAAAAATGCGAACAAGATGGAGAAGCAACCAATATCATTTGAAGTAAATAATCTAAAAGCAGTCAAGCTATTCTTCTAGCACGAAAATCCATAGTAATTGCAAAATTTTCTTGATCATGCTTCACAAATTTCCAATGGATATATGATCCTTGATATAGAGATCATCACCAATTATTCAGTAGAAGCCATTAATAGAAAAAAAAAGAACCGATAAATAAGAAAGAAAATATTGGAGACGATTTAGAAAAAACAAAATTTTAAGTTCAAACAAAATCTTTTTTTTTTTTTCTAATGCTCTGGATATAAAATAATGGACCAGCACTCATCACTTTCAAGGAAACTAAATTATAATATCAAAATCAAACTATCTAATGAACCCAATTTACCAAACCAACTATATAACTTATGGTTCAATTAAATTAATCAAATCAAAACAGAAGAAAAAAAAAACAGAAGTTAACATCAGCCATGAGCTTACACCAAATTAAGAATTCAAAAATCATTTATTCTTATTTTAAGAAAATCAATAGTTAAAGAAAGCTTAATCCCCCATTTCGTGATAATTAACACGAATAATTCGGTTACTTCAACTCATCCTTTCGATCTTAAATTTCCGTTTTCTCCTTCCATTTCCCAGAGAAAAGGTCAAAACTAGTCAAACTCATGAATCTATGAATTGTATCAGTGATAAATCACATAGAACTATAAAAAAAGGAAGAAAAAAAAAAACAGGTTCATCGATTCATTTTCTCCATCTCTTTTATTTTCTTACCATTCTCGGCAACCAAACAAGGAGGTCAAAATTAGTCCAAACCATCAAACCAACGAATTAAATAAAAAAAAAAACACTACGAAATCGCATAAATTTATGAGTTTAAAAATCGATTAACAAAGAAATATAAAATTACCTTGAGAGAAGAAAATATCGTTTTTTTTTTCTTATTCTGGATTGATTTGACACAAGCAAAGGCTACGACCATTCAGCGAAGGCTACGTATGCGTGAGAAAGAGATTCTAGGACTGGGTATATATAGAGCAGGCGTTCGGAGCCTGTTTGGTTCGGGAGATCCGAACCAGCCCATTGATTCAACTGCACAGCCTGCTGGTACTGGCTTTGTTTACCCGGTAACTATCCGGTTGTTAGTTTTTCGTCCACGCGTAAGTGTGTTACTGCTGGCGTTTGTTGACTTCAACTTACGCTGTTGCATTTTTTACACGTTCAGAAAGAAATCCAGTGCATCGCATTTTGACGTGTTTACTGTTTATAATTGTTTTCAGTTTAAATTTAAAATTTATATTAATTTTATTTTTTATATTTACTTAAATATATTTTTTTAACTCACACCAAAAACAGTTTTTGGATCAATGGAAGAGAGATTCAAAACTTACAAACATCATCTTTGATTGCCTATGTCATTCTTTTACAATAATTTATTTTTCTCTTATTTGATACAAAATCTCAAATATAATATAATACATTCAACTTTAAACATGTAATATGGATTAAAAAATAAATCAAATTTCATAATAAATAAAATTTAAAAAAAGAATGCATTCAATTTCAACGATCCTTATTACCTAATCCAAATTCTTTGTTACAACCAATTTGCAAAAGCCGCAAACATTTTTGTCATAACACTATCTTGTGATAATATATTACAGATAGCCATGTATCCATGGTTTAGAGTTGGCCATATAACCTCATTTCCTCACATTTCCAACAAACTTGCAGAAATAGGCCACAGAATCTCCGATTTGTTACCAACCAAAACAAAATACAAATTTGAGCCTTTCAATCTCCACCCAGATCTCATTACCTTCATTTCAATAGATGTTCCCCATGTCAGTGGCCTCCCTCCAGGCACCGAGACTACAACCGATGTCCCTTTCTCATTGCATCCCCTCCTCATGACTACCATGGATCTCCCTGCACATGACATTGAAGCTTCTTTTCTTGACCTGAAACCCCATTTTGTTTTCTTTGATTTCACTGGTTGCCATCATTTTCACATAGGTTAGGTTTCAAGTCCATACTAAAAAATGCAGCAATGGATTGATCGTAGTACGAGTAAGTAACAGACCTACAACTACAAGGGTACCAGTGATGCAAACATGATAGTGGAACATAGTAAGGGAACAAAATCAATATAGACCAAGACAAACCCAGTAGGCAAAGTTAGTAACAAATAGTGTGAATATCATTTTATCATCACAAGAACTTGTCTCAACAAGCACAACACAAAGCACTCATTGACCAACAAACTATATAAAGTTCAAATTACAGAAAGTAATTATCTACTACAAAACTTGTAGTGGTGTCTGTCCATTACTTTCATCTGGACAATTACTAAACAAATCAGTCGACAAAAACATTTATTCAATAACACTAGTCCAAGTGTCTCTTGCTTGATGAGCACAACACACATCACCACTGACCAGATCTACAAATATGTTATGTTCAAAGACAAACCTGCACTTCAGAAGATTGTATTGTCTTCAAAGTTAAACAGTCAACAAGAGCTGTCCATTTCTAATACTGATGTGAAAATGAAACTGGAAAAGAACATTTATAAAGAACATGTATAATTAGTTAGTTAACAACTAGTTAACTGAGAAACCAATTCAGTTAGTAGGGATGGTTGTAACTACCTTGAGCCCTATAAACTGTAGAGAATTTCCTTGCTAAAATTCCTAGTGTATAAAAAGGGGAATCATACCCTTGTAAAGCTATGGATAATAAAGTTCATTTCTCTCAATCTCTCTCGAATGCTTTCTTTCCTTTTCCCTCCTTCTTCAAGGAGCTTTTCAGTTGCTAATAAAAGTGAAACTAGATAGGGTCAGTAATTCCACTCTTATCAGAAAATGAAGAACAAACAAACACCATTCTTCCTTTTTACCACTTCTCTCAATCTCTCTCAAATGCAGATCACCCTAAATTACCACTTGCTTGCTCTACTGCTAGAAAAGAGCTACAAATGTTGTATTCTGATAAATACAACATTTCTTGTGCAAAGTAGAAATTCTAGTAATTAATATAACATCTCTAGATCAGATAGAACTAATAACCATGACAAGGCTTTATTAATTTGTATGACAAGAAAAAAGAGACCAGAACTCTATTGGAGGCAAGATCAGATCCCAGGTAGAAACTTTACCAGTTAAACTGCCTGTCACCATTAATACTATCATTTCTCTTATTCAGCTGCAATGATAACTATTGCTTTAACTGACAAGGCAAAGCAATAATGCATCTTAAACTAATGACCAGATACTAATAGTGCTTGCTTGCTCTACTAACAGCATTGATCAAGGAAGGCAAAAAAAATACTCATATAGCCAAATAAAACAAAAACCAATAAAATGCAGAAAAACGAAAAGGGAAATTTTCAAATGGGAATGAAAGTGAATTTACATTAAACAATCAGTGATACGTAGTATAGCATACCTGAATGAAACAAAGAACGGAACAAGAGCAGAAAATTGGGTGCTTGTTGAAATTAGAGAAAATTGTTGCAGTGACAGTAGCAGAAGTGAAAATTTCAACTCCCATTAACATCATAAAGAAGAGTTAGGGAGATTTCAGAAGAAAATGAAGTGGATTTACCTTTGTTCGGATCATTGTTCGGATCTGGGTTTCGCTCGAACGATTCTGTCACTGTGGTTCCATAACGACGGTGCTCGACAACAGCCACTTCAAAAACAATTTGCACCAAACTCCAGCTGTAAGGACGTCGCAGAGGGAAGCGCGACGGCGCTGGAGACAAAGAAGACGGTGGTGCGACAGTATATAAGGTACAGGGAGGCGCAAGGAACAGTGTGGCGCGACGGCGCCGGAGAGACGAGGAAGATGGTAGCACAAGCAAGAACGGACAAAGAAAGAAAAAGAAAGGAAAAACGGAGCAAGAAGGAAGGAGTTGCAGAGAGAGGGAAGATGGAGATCTGGAATAGTTTTGGACAAGGAAGAGTCGTGCGTTAGTGAGAGAAGAGATAAAAGTTTCTTTGGGTGATTTTAGAAAATTAAGGCCACAAAACAACCTCCACCTCTCTTTAGAAAATTGTGTTTGAAATCAGTTTTTATGAAAAGAGTTTTACAAAATTAGGGCTTGATAATAAGAATGATTGAGAATTTATAGTGAGTTCTGATAATTCGCTTTTTACACTGAGAGCTCACTTATATAAAGTTTTAGAGTAGAGTTCGATGAGGTGAGTGATTGATCACTAAGTAATATAGTAAAATCGGATATAAGATTGGATTATCTATAAGTGGATTCTTTAAATGATATTTTATCCATAAGCTAAAATGTTATAGTAGTATTAGAGCATTAGTGTGAAATTATCAATATGTCCTTTGCTAGGTGTTGTCATTTGATTGGTTGATTTGTTTAAGTCGTGAAATTACTTTTTTGTCCTTAGAGATTGCCACGTGTCACAATATGATTGGAGAATGATTTTTCCCCTATATCAGCATCGAATCGAGTTTTATTATTTTAATTTTAATAACAAAAAGATTAAGAATATTTTTGGTAATTTGTTAGAGCATGAATTTTACCTTGATTTTAGGAAAATGATACTCATTTGATAGAATATATAAGTTAAGTATTACCAATAATAATATTATGTCTTCTGCTTATACTGTTCAGTTATATGTATAGCATGATCATTTGGCTCATTTAAACTATTGCACTTTACAAAATATGAAAAAGTTAAACTTAACTGATTACAAAGACAATGCTGAAAAATGTGAAGTTTGTGCTAAATCTAAAATAGTTAAGAAATCATTTCCTAGTGTTAAAAGATATTTAAAATTTTAGAATTAATACATTCGAATATTTGTGAATTAAATGGCATGCTTACTTGTGGTGGTAAAAGACACTTCATTACTTTTGTTGATGATTTTAGTATATAAATATATGTATATTTTTTAAGAACAAAAGATGAAGCTTTTGAAATGTTTAAGAAATTTAAAGCTAAAGTCGAAAATCAATTAGATAAGAAAATCAAAATTCTTAGATCCAATAGGGGTGGAGAATACTTTATGCCTAAATTTTGTGAAGAGCATAGTATTATCCATCAAATTACAGCTCCTTATACACCACAACAAAATGGGTTAGCTGAGAAAAAAAAAGGTATTTTTTGTTAAAACAGCGAATTGCATGCTCATTAATGCTAAGTTACCTATTAGTTTGTAAGATGAAATATTATTTATTGCTTGCCATATACATAATAGAGTAACATCTAAGAAGGGTTTTATTAGTCCTTATGAATTATGGAAAGCAAAAAAACCAAATTTATATTACTTAAAAGTGTGGGGGTGTCTAGCATACTATAGAGTTCTAAACCCTAAAAGAACTATGGTGGGACCTAGGGTTATTAGAAGTGTATTTGTGAGATAAGTTTAAAATAGTAAGGCATATAAGCTCATTGATTTGGATTCTAACTCTATAGTTGAGTCTCGTAATGTAGAATTTTTTTAGAACAAATTTTCTACTGATTTTGTGAATGTGGATGAAAACAGTACAGTTTCTTTGTTTAGCGAGATTTTGAGTTTAGAATCTCAAGAGAGAGGTACTAAAATTCCTAAAAATCAATCCAAATTTGATTTTTTCTCAAGCCATAGTATTCTTAGTTGAAGGATTATGTTCTTAATCAAATTCCTATAGTACTAAATCTAGAAAGTGACCCTAAGAATTTTAGTGAGGCTATGTCATCGAATTAATGATGAAATAGACTCAATAATGGGTAACAACACTTGGGTGTTGGTTGATATACCCAATGGATCAAAACTCATTGGATGTAAGTGGGTCTTTAGAAGAAAGTGTAATACTGATGGCTCTATTCAAGCCTTTAAGGTTAGATTAGTATCTAAATATTTTAGACAAAAAGAAAGAAATGATTATTTTGATACATATCCTCTTGTTGCACACATCATATAAATTAGAATTCTCACTGCATTGGCATCCATACATCACTTGTATATTCATCAAATGGATGTTAAAATTGCTTTCTTAACTAGAGATTTAAACGAAAAAGTTTATATGGAACAACCTGAATGGTTTGTTCTTCCTGAAACTGAAAAGAAGGTATGTAAATTTGTAATGTCATTATATGGTTTAAAACATGCACCTAAACAATGGCATGAAAATTTTGAATCTGTCATTTTGTCTCTTGGTTTTGTACATAATAGTTCTGATAAGTGTATATATTCAAAATTCATGAAGAATATGGAGTATTAATTTGTCTGTATATGGATGATATGTTAATTATTGGAACAAATATATTAGGTGCGAATAAAACTAAGAAATACTTGGCATATAGTTTTAAAATGAAAGATTTGGATGAAGTAGATACCATACTAGGTATTAAGGTTACAAAGCATAGCAGAGGTTATGCTTTGTGTGAATCTCACTACATTGAAAAGGTTCTTGATAAATTTCAACACCTTAATATCTAAGAGTCAAATATATATTTTTTTTGCTTAAGGCTTCTTTGTTTTTTTAAATCTGGAAAACACACTAAAACACAAAATTCTCCAAAAGACCACACTTGTCAAGAAATTCAATGAATAATCAAAATTAATCTCAACGAATGCATATAATTAACTCTATATGAAGTGCATTTTCATACCCTAATCACAACCCTCAATCAGCCAATTGATAGTACCTAGTGATGCAAGCGAAACAACAATGCATGAAAAGTAACATAGTGTGATGTTGTTTATCCGAGAATTTTGAAGCATTCTAACTAACGTTGGCCAATGCTCACAGATGCTAATGATATTTTGAAATCATGTCTTCTAGGAAATTGTGAGTGTGTGCACTAAGCCTAAACCTTCTTACCAAAAACCAATGATGCATAAAACTTTGAATTCAACCAAGAAAGAAGCCTCAACTCCATTATCCTCACAAGTAAAGTGTTTATCGATTTAAAGAGGCAAAGTATTTACTCATGGAGCTGGAAAGCAGATAAAAGCACTCAGTGAAAGGGTCAAGCAATTTAGGACAAGCAAATGAACAATAATCGACAACAAGGTAGGCTAATCACACAATTCAGAACACTTTATCTGACTTACCAATATAATACCTTGAAATTTCAATGGTTAATCAATAAGCCTTGGTGTTGAAGCTCCTTTCTTCTGAGTGTGGTGTGACAACTTATCTTCCTTAAATTGTTGAATCTTCATTCTTTCGAATACAAATTGAAAACTGAAGTAAACAAAAACTTATATTTTCTTCTCTTTTTTTTTCTTTTTCTTTTTATTTTAGAGAATTACAATATAAATAAATAAGCTGATAAAAGAATGATTTTTTTTCTTCTTTTTTTTTCTTTTTCTTTTAGAGAATTACAATATAAATACATAAACTGATGGAAAAGAATCATTGTCAAAATATTGTCGATGATCAAAACTCCGCGCAAATGTCAATGATGGATTCGAAGGCTTCGACAACTAACCAAATCATTTCTTAACATGTAAGGTAAGCCAAACAAAGCATCTCAAATAGCAATAAAACCAATTCAAGTAGGCAATAAAAGTTCACAATGCTAGTTTTCTCTGACTCTCCACTCAATAAAAACAAATGTGCTTCAAAAATGGTTAAAAACCAAAGATCATATTCATCACTCTCTAAACAATCCACAAAGCTTAGTATGTGCACAGAAATGAGTTTCCATAAAACAGTTAGTGTTAATCAAGATAGTGTCATTGGAACTTGACGAAAACAAAGTTGTAATCATGCATCAACAGTTCACAAAATCACGAAATCTCACAAACATGCCATGATAGTTTCACACAAAACAATATATAACAAGCATGCATATGCTACCACCCCCAACCAGAATGTGATAATGTCCTCATAGTCACCAAAAGATAAGAAAGCCATACTGACGGGAGAGAGGAACTCCAATAACGCAGGGTAGGTAAACCTGCATCACACAAAACAAAACATAAAAGCAAATAAAGCAAAACAAAATGAACTAAACTAGAAAGCAGTAAAATATAGTATAGATAGAAGTATCGAACATCAATCAAAGTAGACAGGGGCAACTAGAGAGATCTCCTCTGGTTCCTCTACTTTCTCCACATAGTGCTTCAGACATTGCCCATTTACTCGAAATACTCTCCCATCTTTTGGATCTTCTATCTCAACTGAACCATTGGGAAAGACTTGCTTAACCAAGAATGGGCTGGTCCATCTCGATTTTAGCTTGCTAGGATGAAGGTGAAGCCTCGAGTCATAAAGGTGGACTCATTGATTGGGCTCAAAATACTTCTTCATAATTTTCTTGTCATGAGCCGCCTTCATCTTTGCCTTATAGATTCTGGAGTTGTCGTAGGCATCATTTTGCAACTCTTCAATCTCAGCAAACTGAAGCTTCCTATGAATTCCTACATCATTAAGATCAAAGTTAATGCTCTTTACAGCCCAAAAGCACGATGTTCTAACTCAACTGGTAGGTAAAAACCAGCATGCCCAAGAAAGGATCTAACATCCTTAACCATTTTGGGTGTGGGAAATTTAGAGTTCAATTCTATTTTTTTTTTTATCCACTTCAATCCCTTTTTCAAAAATTATGTTCCCCAAAACTAGCCCAGAGGGAACCATAAAATAACATTTTTCCCAATTAAGTACTAGACCTTTTTCTTCACATCTACTCAAAACAGCATGTAAATAGAGTAGGCATGAATCAAAAGAATCGTGAAACACAATTCATACATAAAGACTTCCATAATTTTTTTGACCATATCGCTAAATATACTCATCATGCCTCTATGAAATATAGCCGACGCATTACACAGTTCAAAAGGCATACGCTGGAATGCATAAGTACCAAATGGGCATATGAACGTAGTCTTATCCTGATCTTCTAATACAATCTCTATCTGATAATATCCTGAATACCCGTCTAGAAAGTAATAGAAGGGATGTCTAGCTACACGTTCTAAGATTTGGTCTAAAAATGGACATGGGAAGTGATCATTACGGGTGGCGAAATTAAGTTTTTTATAGTCTATGCACATGAACCACCCTGTCAATACCTTGGTAGGAACAGGCATCCCCTTCAAGTTGGTTACCAGAGTTACCCCAAACTTTTTAGGTACTACCTGAGTCGGGCTAACCCATTTACTATCAGAGATAGGGTAAATGATACCCACATCTAATAACTTTAAGACTTCATTTTTCACAACTTCTTTCATAGTAGGGTTAAGTCGTCTCTGGGGGTCTCTACAGGGGTTAGCTTCTTCCTCTAAATGGATCCGATGGGAAAATATTAAGAGGCTAATACCTATAATGTCAGCAATTGTCCATCTTAATGCAGCTTTGTGCTCACTTAACATGTCAATCAATTTCTTTTCTTGTGAATCACTAAGTACAGAGGAAATAATAACAGGAAAGGTATCACCTGATCCCAAGAATGCATGTTTGAGTCCCTCAGGTAGCATCTCTAAGTCGACCTTTGGGGTCTCCTCAATAGATGGCTTAGGTCTCTCTCCATCTCTTGGTAATTCCTCGCAGCTTGGTTGCCATTTACGTTCTCCTTTATCCTTTGACCTTGAAACATTAGAAACATCGAAAACATTGTCAGGATAAAATGAACTCTCAGAATCAGAAATACCAAGGAGATACTTTAAAGATTCTTAATTTTTACTCGAGTGAGCCTCCTCTGGGATCAGTGTGTCTATCATATAAGTATGATAGCAATCATCATCATCATGTGGTTGTCTTTCGATGTTGAAAATGTTGACCTCTAGAGTCATGTTCCCAAAATACAACTTCATTATACCATTCCTACAATTAATAAGAGCGTTAGAGGTGGCCAGGAAAGGTCTTCCTATAATGATTGGAACTTAAGACTCCATATCAACCATAGAATGAGTATCTAGAATGAGAAAATCAACAGGATAGTAAAACTTATCTATCTGTATCAGTACATCTTCGACTATCCCCCTTGGTTGCTTAGTCGATCGGTCGGCCAACTGTAGTACCACAAATGTGGGTTTGATCTCTCCTAGACCTAATTACAAGTAGATAGTGTAAGGCATTAGGTTCACACAAGCTTATAAATCCAATAAAGCTTGACCAATCTCATGAGTCCTAATTTGACAGGTGATCGTGGGACACCTTGGATCTTTATATTTGGGCGGTGTCTTTTGCTCAATCACCGCTCTCACTTGCTCAGTTAAGAACATAGTCTTCTTAACTTGATGCTTCCTTTTTATGCATAGATCCTTGATCTCATTTGCATAGGTTGGTACCTGTTTAATCACATGAAGCAAATGCAAGTTAATCTTAACTTTTTTCAAATGTTCTAAGATCTCACCTTGTATTTATGGATTTTTTTCCTTTTGGTCGGAGTGCTTGGGGAAAAGGGACTTGAATCAAAAAAATTTTATTCGGCTCGTTCTTGGAGGTGTTCTCCTCAATGCTCGGAGAGGTGCTCGTGGTCTTCGGCTGACTTGGTCCATGTAACACTTTAACACTCCGAGTAGTTATGGCATTGACCACCGTGATATTTTGTGAATCTGAAGTAGAGGTTTGTGCCATATGTTGCCCTTTTGGATTTGATTAAGGCTGAGATGGGAATTTGCCTCGCTTTTACACTGTGAGAGAACTTGTTAGCTTAGTTATTTGACTTTAAATTTTCTTGTTCTCTTCTATTACCTGTGTCATAACAGTTTCCAATCTTTGAATAATTTTACCTTGTGACTCCATAAATGCATTTAATTTTTCCTCTAAAGGGATTCTATTAGGTTGCACATTGTATGAGGTTGTAGGCTATCACATAGGTGGTTGTGCATGTGTGTGTGTAGGTTGGTTTGAGTCGGACCTGTAGTTAAAGTTCGGGTGGTTACTCCAACCAGGATTAAATGTATTGGAGAAAGGATTATGAGGCTTCCTGTAAATCCCTAAGGCGTTACATTATTCATCAAAAACCCCTCTCATCTCTGCATAAGTCGGGCAATCCTGAGATTAGTATTCCACTCCCCTTAGATGAAACAAGCACCTTGTGACTTAACTCTTGCAACAGTATGCGTGAGTCTACCATCTTGGGTCTTAAATGCCTCTAACTCTCGAGTTACTCACTCTAATTTGCCTTTCATGCTATCCTCTTCCCTAAGTTGGTAGATCCTGGCTGGTCTTGCTCTATTTGTGCTTTCAACAGCACTGAGCCCTATCCAAGTGTGGGCCTTCTCAGCCAAGTCATTCAGATACTCAATTGCATCATCAGGGTCCTTTTGCATAAAGTCCCTGTTGCACATCATCTCTATGAATTGACGCTCTCTACTCGTAAGTCCCTTGTAAAAATACTAACTATGCACCAACTCTCGTACCCATGGTGTGGACACATATTTAACAAATCCTTATACCTCTCCCATGCCTAATTAATGCCTCGTTATCCTTTTGGGTAAAGGTTGAAATTTGTCTTCTCAGACCATTGGTTTTGTGAAGTTGGAAGTATTTATTGAAAAATGCTTGCATCATTTCTTCCCATGAACCTATGGACCTCGGCCGCAAAGAGTATAGCCAACTCTTTGCTTTGTCCTTCAAAGAAAAAGGAAAGAACCTCAGTTTAACCAAGTTATAGCCTCAGTTCTGCCATGAAACGTGGCCACCACTTCCTCAAATTCCCTAATGTGAATAGAAGGGTTTTCGCTTTCTAAACCATGGAAGGTGGGTATTAATCCTATCATGCCCGGCTTGAAATCTATATATGGTGTGTTTTGTGGAAACATGATGCATGATGGTGTACATGTGCGTGTTGGATGAAGGTAGTCATTTAAGATCCTAACAGGGTCATCTTCGTAATTGCTCATGGTGTTAGAGCTTGTGTTTGAACTCGTTTCACTCCTAATGTAATTAGGTGGGTATTCTAACTGAAGGATTCTAACCAATCGTCCGTGTTCATCTCTATCCCAACGCATATACCACCAACACTTTATTTTTTTTCTTTTTTTATTTGATTTTTTTTTTCAATTATTAATTATTTTTTTTCTTGAATAAAAGAAAACTGAAAAATAAACTAAAGCTAGAATTAAAAAGAAACTAAAAAAAAAGAGTTCGGAAAGATAGTATCCGAAAACCTCTTTGTAGACTGATGCTCTCCCCGGCAACAGCGCCAAAATTTGAATACGCCCAAACAGGCAAAAAAATAATGGAATGGGGTAGCAGCAGTATAGAATGGGGTGTTGATCCCACGAAGAGAACATTCTACAATCAAAGTCTCAAGCAAAAAAATAACGAAAACAAAATTAAAAATTAATATGAAGAAAATGTTGAGAATTAAATGAAACAATTGAATTTAGTGAAAGAAAATCAATAATGAGAAACACAAGGATCCAAGAATCCCTCCTAGATTTCACAGCTTCAACTTATATAAATTCAGTAATTATAACTCAACTACGTGTTTCACATCCCAAATGCGTAATTGGAAAATAATAGTGAAAGCACCAAAAAATATTCTTTTGTAAATTATTATGAGAAATCCCCTTATTGTTTTTACAAGTAATGCAACGATCGATCAGACATGATATCATAACATAGTAAAGGACAATCGTAAATAATTAATCTACCGAAAGAAATTGCATCCCAAATTCCACACATAAGAGAAGCATGACTGAACTTATATGGAGAAAAAGAACAACAATCACCGGAGTAAAATAAATCTATGGAAGAAGAAAATATAATTGTTTGTCACACAAAAACATTAATTTCATATTAAATAAAGGGAACAGCTCAAAACAATTATTCAATGTTAAAAACACCAATAACTGAATTAAATACAAGCCAACCCTGCTACGTCTAGGAGTTCATCTTTTCACCTTGGTTGAAACTTAGCCTAGCCGATAATATATAATCACAACAGCTCTCTAGAAATTCAGTGTGTATCTTTTTAGCCCCCTGTTCCACCCCTTGTTCTCTGAGTCTAAAATCCTATATATAACTGTATAGAGATGGCTTTGTAGACAGAAAAGTCACCCTAGGGTTTCTATTTAGGCCGTGTGCTTCTACTGCTGTCCATGCCCGGTTCTGTTGCTATCCAAGCCGTGCGTTTGTTGCTGTCTAGGCCCCATTTCTGCTCTCCAGAACTGGTCTGGTTGTGCTATAGTCCAAGCCGTGCAAATCCCAAAAAAATCAAAATTTAATAGCTCCTTCACTTATGCCACGCTGAAATCACGCACTGCTTGACCTTTGTCTACTAAAATTGCCATAACTTTCTCTAGAAAAATCATATTTACGAGCCATAAAATTCTTCAGAAAATAAACATTCAAATCTTTCCAAATATATATAGCTCATCTCCTGATTCTTCCTGAATCAATACAGTTTAATCCGAAAAAATGACTGATCTGGACGGACAATTTTGGCAATTCAGTGAAACTCCTTTTCACCCTTTGCTAGTGACAACATGACTTAGCAAAATGCTCAATTTATCTTTAACAATCTAGAAATGATGGGTTTTGTTGCACTCCTCTTGGGAAACCCGGTTTCCCTGCTCTGAACTGGTTCGGAAGTTGTGGATTCTTTCGAACATATTTTATAGATTTTTTTTGTATAAGGCTTCTTTGTTTTTTTAAATATGCAAAACACACTAAAACACAAAATTCTCTAAAGGACCACACTTGTCAAAAAATTCAATGAATAATAAAAATTAATCTCAACAAATGCATATAATTATCTATATCTAAATAGCGTTTTCATGCCTTAATCATCAGGTCCCCTTGGACTCTACATCTCTACCCAAAAAAGAAATACTTAACTGCCCCTTCAAGCACCCTAAAGCAATAACAGACTTAACGTAAGCTCCACAATGCCTGAAAAAATCATTCCGAAAAAACTCTACTTCCTCGACCACATCAATATGCTTAAGGACATGGGGGGCATCTGATGTAGGGAAAAATTCCCTCTTCAATGACGTTATGTCGTGGCGACCTTTAAGGGCAGAAAAGTAATTTCACTATTTAAACAGATCAACCAATCATATCACCACACCTGGAAAAGTACATTATGGTAATTTTATACCAATGTCCAAGCACTACTAAGACACTCCAATCTATGGATAAACTGTTATTCAAATCCAGCATGTGGATAACTCTAGTCTTATCTTAGAGGAATATTATTGCTATCACAATACTAACGTCATTCTTCTAGTCGGACTCTACTCTGACACACTATAAAAAGGGGGCTCTCACAACCAAAAGGTACATTCACTCATAATACATAGCTCTCAGTTCTATTTAGGTCTCTATATTCTCAAAAGTCTTATTCTAACTTAGGCATCAGAGAGTCCCCCTGGAGGCACATCCCTATAGTCCTTAGCACGCCCAAAAAACAGACATGTAAATTAATTCTTTGCTCTAAAAATTATTATATGAAATATAGTGAAAAGAAAAGGTCATTTCCCATAAAGAATTGTAAATTAATTCAATTAAACACTTAATTGGTAAAATAAAAAATATAAATAATTTTTAAACTAAATTAAATTCAAAACAACCTAATAAACTAATTGGGGGATTTTTTAAATGATTAACTAAAAAAATACGAATAATGAAAGACAACTAAAATGTGATTCAAAATCGAATAAACTTTGTAACAATAATGAGAAAACTAGTCAAAGAATCATTCTCCACCACTAGATATGAAATGATGAATCAATACCAGAGTTATCCCCAAATTCCTAATAAAATTACCAACTGTAGATAATAATAAGCTCTATTACCCCAATCTTTCCTTAGTTTTTCGTTAAGTAAAACAAGCACTTTACTTAACCTCTATCTATTAAATAACCTAGAATAAGCTCTCTAAATTTAATTTAATGGAAGCATTAGGTTAAGAGAGATAGGTTGGTCCAAGAAACAAATGCATAAGCTCGGTTCATTTATCTTGAGTTATGTTCCATATAATAATCATATAAAAATATCCCATCATCAGTGATTACTAATTGCTACCATTGATTAGAAATTCAAGACAATTACGGATCAATATTCCTAACCTAGCAATAGATAATTACCCTATTTAATTTGGTTGGCCACCCATAATAAAATAAAATAATAATAAACAATTCTTATGGAAGAACATAAACAATTTTATTAGAAATATGGTTAATAATCTCTGAATATTCAATCACAAAATCATATCTAGGGCTTTGAAATCACCCTTAATAAAATGAGATAGACATAATTTTAAAATTAAAAACAAAATAAATATTCAAAGACATGAAAGATGGGAAGAATGAAGAATGAAAGCGAACAATAATAATCTTGAAGAGTCTTCTATGTAGATGAATCTCCCTGATCACCAATAGAAGCTACATTCTTCACAATTTTCTCTTTTTTTTTATCTAGGAAAAATCTTTTTTTTTACAAAGCAAGGGCATTCGGCCTTATATAGGCAAACTCCTAGAAAGGAAAAGGAAAGTACAATAATACTACAAAAATACTCATGATTTTGAAAAACACATTTTAAAGACAAATAAATAAAAATAAAAGATTTAAACCAAATTTCCCACAAATAATATCAATAAATCACTAAGTATTAGTGTATTTTCAAGTACTCATCACAACCTCCAACCAGCTCCTTGCTAGCCACTAGCAAGTCAAGTGTCTAAAAATTACCTGCAACCAAAACCAAAAATCAAAACTACACCTAAACTAAGATAAATCACTTTCATCGATTGCACGTAGCGAATGCAACAAGCCTTTAAACCTATCAGTGGACCAAATAGGACAAGTATAGTCTCGTGAGGGCTTCTAGTGGTGATACCCACAAACACTTGAAAGAATTAAGCTTAATCCTGGGTCGATTCATAATCCTATCTCATAAGATTAAAAAGAGCATATAATTAACAATATTGTTAGATATCACACAAATTCAAGAGTTAGATTCACAAGTCCACTTATACTCTTGTCATCATTCTCTACCACTTCCCTTGCACGATTATTCAGAAAGATTAGTCTTATTTCTCGGATTATGTTATGTGGACAAGTATTAATTATGATCTTGAAATATGTGTATCAAACTCCATAGGCCTATTTTTCAGATATACTCTCCATTAATGTAGGATTGTCACACCACTTGGGATCAAAAGGACTTTATCAAGCTTGTAATGTTAGGCTAGGTTAATGGCTACAAATGAAGGATAGGATTCAAACAAAGTAAGAGCACCTTATTTGAAGCATAATCTTAAAGCACTAGGAGCCTCTATTCCTAAACCTTAATTTTCCTTGATCATTGAACTCATCTTTTCAACATAACCCTTTTTCTTCTCTTTTCAACCATCCCCAATTTCTTGCAAACCATGTATTTTCATTCATGCATTTTCAATTTTTTTTGCTATCTATTCCTTGATAACTTGCCACAACCCCCAACCTATCATCTTTCATAACTTGGGTTGTGGTAGTATTCAAAGTCAACTCATTTCCTAACTCTCTTTATGCTTTATTTTAATGTGTGCATTTAGGTCCTCTTAAAGGGTAAGGATATAGTGTTTAAGCTCAAAAATGGGTATGTTATAATGGGCTAAAAATAAGAAAAACATGGTCTCTTATTATGGCTCAAAGGGGTGACTAGCAGTCAAAATGAAAAAGAGTAGGCTAGAAAAGCTCAAACGATCCAATAATGGCCTAAATCATCTCCTTAATGGTGTGAATCCTAGGATTTCACCTCGAGCAATCATCAAATAGGTTCTAGAGTTTGTTGAGATCAATCGTAAAATCAAAATCCACATAAAGCTTCTTTAAGCATGCAAAGACTATCAATCCTCACAATCATATTTAGGAATAGCATAAATCTTAGACAATTGCAAATTAGACAGGCAACCCACTCTTAAACTCATGCAAAATCCAACTCAATTGAAAACTACTTACAAATGCCACTTGATATACCATCATTGACCATATGAATCAACCTAAACATCAAACTTAGTTTTTCCTTTTATTTAATTTTAAATTTTTTTTCTTCAGAATTAAGAGAAGAATATTCCTTACCCCCAACCTAATCTCTACATTGTCCCCAATGTACAAATGTAAACAAAAGAAAAGAAGAGAAAAATTACCACTCTTTTTAACCACAACGTGCAACTAGACGTGAAGGTTCGATCATCACTCCTGCTTCATCTCACCATTTGTGCATGCTTGAGCCAAAATCCCCAACCTTGAAAAAGACAACTCCACTGCCCTAGCTTTAATAGGTTGAAGAAATCTGAATTTGTGAGTGTTTCTGCAAAGAAAATTGACTCATTCAAACATATATTAGTGCTGGGTAGCAGAGATTTTGTGAGAAATTTGTAAGAACATCATATGACTTTGAGAGAGTAAAGAAAATTTAGAGAGGGTTGAGAGAAAAAAATGTTGAAAGGGGAGAAGTTATGTCTTAAGTCTATGCCCATTCACCTTAAAGACCTTGTCAATTTTCAAACTCTTGATTGCAACTGCACTATGAGGAAAAGCATTAGAAACAATAAAAGGTTCAACCCAACGGGAACGTAAGTTACCGGGAAATAACTTCTGGCGTGAGTGGAATAAAAGGACTTTTTGCCCGACACTAAAGTTTTTCCGCACAATCATCCTGATGAGATTCATAAAATGCATCTAAACAATACTTAATTGTTAGCATTTTAGGGTTGATCGAGGTTGGAATTACACTTTTATACCTTAATAACTCTAAAGTGTTATTCTTGAATCGTTGACTTATTTCAGTGCATTTTCAGGTACTTTGAGCTTAAAAAAGAGACAAAAAAGCTATCATCGTTTTAAACACGAAGCTTCAATGAATACTCGAGTGAGATAATGGTCGCAGAAGAGCCAAGATGAAGAGAAACCAAGAAAGGAGTTTCACTAAATTGCTAGAATTTCCCGTGCAGATCAATCATCTTTGCAGATTAAACTGTATTGATACAAGAAGAACCAGGAGATGAGCCATATATGCTTAGAAAGATCCATAAGTCTATTTTTTTTGGAGAATTTTATGGTTCATAAAAAGGATTTTTCTAGAGAAAGTTATAGCAGTTTTAGTAGACACTGGTCAGGCCTCCAGATCAGCATCCACCTAGCATCGCGCCCCTCACTTTCCAGCACTGCACCCTCACTTTCCAGCGCCCACTCATTCCAAAACCAAATTAGGGCTGCACAATGATATTTTTTGGACCAAAATGCCCCTAACTACTTGTGCTTTATAAATACATCTTTAAGGAGTGTGCAGCCAGCATCTTCAAAGGGGAGAGCATCTTCAAAGGGGGATCGAAGGGATCCAAGTCTAAAATATTTCCAAGTCTTTTGAGGGCTGGAACTCAAGGGGAGAGCATCCATATTGTTCTTCCTCCTTGAGCTCCATGGCCATAAAATCAAGGGGAGAACATCCATATTGTTCTTCTACCTTGAGCTTCATGGCCAACTAATCAACATGTAAGGGAAAGGGATGAATCCTTAGGGATTTGTTGTTCTTTATTTCCTATTCTTGATTCATTTGTATGGATTTATTGTTAAAACATTGTCTATGATTTACTCTTTGATTAAGTAAGAAGGATTTAAGTTCATGTGATAGCTGTTCTTTATATTCTTCTTCTTTTAGATTCTCTTAATCCAGTTATTGCATCTGTCTCATCCATTGATGTTGTTTGGATGTGATTGATTTCGGTAGATTTATCTTACTGATTGTCCATTACTGCGATATTGTCATTGAGATATATTGTCGTTTCTTGATAATCTTTAAGATCGGTCATATGTGCTTGAACCGAAATCAATGAGTAATTTGTAACAATTATATTAGAGTTATAAATGTGCTTGATTGAATATTTTCCGATTGCTTGTTTGGGATGTGAAACTTGCAATCGAGATAAAAACAATTGAATCAAAAGAGGAAATAGAGAACGAACATTGAGAGGATTCTCGGAACCTTGTTATTTGTCATTTATATTCTTCATTATATTCACACAACTCTTTTACACATTATTTCATTATCAAAACTCAAAATCTTTCGTTTAACTTTTATCGTTAGTATTAAAGTTTACACATTCTTTTGTAATTAACTTGTTTCCCTGTAGAATCGACACCCCAAAACTGTACTAAAATAGCCGTGTTATACTTTGGGCATAATCAAATTTTGGCGCCGTTGCAGGGGAAACACGCTTAAGTACAAGGAAGCTTGTCAACTTTGAGTGTGATGGTAAAAGAATTGTAAATATTTTTCTTTTCAGCAGTTTGTAAATATGGCAATATTGTTCCTTTATCTTTGTTTTGATTTTCTAATTTTCTTTTATTATTCTGTTCTATTTATTTTATTTTCCTGTTTTATTTATTTTATTTCCCCTCTAAATTAATTGGTGCATGCTTAGATCGAGAGATTCTCAAGGTAGATTCATTAGAGGACCCGAATTAGAGTTACCCTCTCCTTCCACGTTTGTTGGTGAAACCTCTCCTAGATCAAACCAAGTGCACCCCCACACGAGAATTTAGAGTATTTTGTTAAAATGGCCGATAATCCTAACGAGAATGTTGCTAGGACACTTCAGGATTACCTTCACCCTACACGCACAGCCACACCATCATGCATCATGTTTCCAGCCAATACTCGCCAACTAGATTTTAAAACAGGATGATACAATTACTCCCTACTTTTCATGGCTTGGATAATGAAAACCCATATGTGCACATTAAAGAGTTTGAGGAAGTTGTCGCGATTTTTCATAGTCAAGATGAAACCGATGACATTGTGAGGCTTAAGTTCTTTCCTTTCGCTTTGAAGGATAGAGCAAAGAGTTGGCTATACTCACTAAGACCACGATCTATTGGGTCGTGGACTGAGATGACTCGAATTTTCTTTAATAAATACTTTTCCCAACACAAGACCAATGCTTTAAAAAGACAAATCTTCACCTTTGCATAAAAGGACAGTGAGACTTTGTATCAGTCTTGGGAGAGATTTAAGGAGTTATTGAGTATGTGTCCTCACCATAGGTATGAGAATTGGCGTTTATTGAGTTATTTCTATGAGGTTCTTACCTATAGAGAACGCCAATTTGTAGAGATGATGTGTAATGGTGGCTTCTTGGAGAAAGATCCTGATGAGGCCATAGAGTACCTCAATGAGCTTGCCGAAAAAGCTCACACTTGGACTGGACCTAGTGCTACTGAGAGCACAAATAGGTCACGACCTATAGGGAACCCAAATGGTGGTAGAATTTACCATCTTAGGGAAGAGGATAACCTTAAGGCCAAGGTCGATATGCTCACTAGGGAACTAGAGGAGTTAAAGACTAAAAGCTCAAAGCCAACACAAGTAGCTAATCATGAAACATCTTTGAAACCATGTTTTGTGTGTGGTGGGGTAGACCATCTCTCCCAAGAGTGCCCCACATTTGTTGAGATGAGAGGGATGTATAAGGAACAATGTAATACCTTAGGCATGTACACGAAGCCTTCTGTACCCTTCTCTAATACCTATAATCCGGGATGACGAAATCACCCAAATTTCAGCTGGAAGTCTGAAAACCAGCAGCTTGCACAACCCCCTGCACTACATCTTGAACCATATCATGCACCCGTGTCTTCTAAGAGTTCTTTAGAAGACACTTTACATGCTTTTATTGAGGCACAGGGTAAGACTAATCAAAGGCTTGAATCTTTAATTATACAGGTTGTTGAAGAACATAAAGAGATAAAGTGCCAAGTGTCAAAGCTGACGAGCTACTTGAGTGTGACTGAGCGAGGTAAGTTCCCTTCTCAAGCTCCATCCACATCCTATGGTTAACACCTAGCACAACAAAATAAAAAGGAGGTGAATGCCATTGAGACACTTAGTGGTAAGTCGTTACACATCCCAACAACGAAAAAATTAGAGGATGTGGACGAGAACCACCAAGTATACATGATTGACTCATTCATGGAAAAGGTCAATCACCTTAACCCATTGGAGTCCACCCTCACCCATGGCTTCACAAGAGCATATATCGAGCCAGAATCTACAGATGTTACTGATAACATCCTTAAGGCCTCTCCGAAGCATATAAGCACAAAATTTAACAGTAAAGCAGTTGCTGGTGCATTTAAGTCATGCTTGTCTAGGAGGGAATAAGAGTGTCTGGCTGAAGACATAAAACTTAGCACTCATGGGAGGCACCCCATAGTATATCATTTTATTTTTATTTTTATTGTTTTTCATAATTCTTTTTCTTGTTTATAATTAGTATTTTGCTGTTTTTCAGTTTTACTTTCGTATTTTTTTTCAGGGACAAATATACGAAGCAGTTTAAATGGTGGTGCACAATTTTCAGCTTCTGTGCACTTTTGGCTACAAAGGGAGTTTCCTTATCTTTTGCTTTCACATTGAGGATAATGTTTACTTTAAGTTGGGGGTGGAGGAAACATATTCCTATTTTTCATGTTTTTCATTGAACTGCTTGGTATCATTTTACCTTTTTATTTGTTTTTAGCATGCTTTGTGTTAACCTTGGAGTTAGTTCATATGTCAATGATATGAGCCTAATTGAGATAGCATATAGCGTTTAGAAGAAGTTAAATCTTGCTTCGTTTTGAGAATAAATTAAGTGTCAATCTTTCTTTGGTTTGACACTCTGGTTTGTGGTAAGATTGCATGATTGGTCTAAAGCATTTAGAGAAGTTTTATGTGTGATTGTTTTGTGAATACTTTTGCAGTCTTTACAAGCTCTAGAACTTATTTGATAATCACTTGAGGCGAAAATCATAGAATGCACACTACTTAGGATATGATATAGGCCATTTTTGAACCGTTTGAGTCTTCCAAACTTAACCTTGTTATATTTATCGCTAGTCACCTATTTGAGCTTTTTTCTTGAAAAGAAAAAAAAATTGAGCCTTGTTTCTTTCGATAAACCATTTACTTACCTTTATGAGCTTAAAAATATTTTATCCTTACCTTTTTTTTAAAAGAACTTAATTATACACATTTGTTGAGAAGCACTTAAGAAGAGTTAGGGTGGAAATATGAGAAAATATTACTACCATAACCCAAGTACATTAAAAGAGATAAGTTGGGGGTTGTGGAAAAGAAAAGAAAAGAATGAAAGATGAGGTGAATGGTCTTATGCCAAAAGAAAAAAAAGAAAAAAAAATTATGGCAAAGAAAGAAGAAAAGAAAAAAAATGGTGATTTATTGCGAGAAATGCTCGAAAAATGGTTAAAAGAGTTGAGTGTTGAAGTAGGGTTATCTTGTGCTTAAAGTGATTGTGTTTAAATTAAGAGACTTAGTTCTTTTATTTGTTTAAACTTTCCTGTTCTTTCTTGACCTTTACCCTAGCCTAACGTTACAAGCTTATTAAAGACCTATTGATCCGATGTAGTGTGATTTTTCTACATAATTGAGAGTGATTTGAAAAGTGAGCTTATGGAGCTTGATTTGTGATTGATGTCACACAATTTATTATGTTTTTAGAGGCCAAGACTTGTATTCATGAATGTTATGCATAAAATCATCAGGGTGTTCAGACTAATGTATTGTGGTAAGATGGATGTTAAGAGTCGATAACGATTTTAAGGTTGACATTTGGATTATTCTTGGACTTTAGTGATATTTAATGATTCTATTTGTTGTGTGTTATGCATGATTCTTGAGACAAAGATTTTTGAATCACTCTTGGTTAACGCCAGCATTGCTGTATTTTGCTTTGATTTCTAAATAAAGAATTCATTTCATGTCTTTCACTTGAATTGCTAGAGACTAGCAATAAGCTAGTTGGGGGTTGTGATGAGAGTCATAAAATGCATCTAAACAATACTTAATTGTTAGCATTTTAGGGTTGATCGAGGTTAGAATTACACTTTTATACCTTAATAACTCTAAAGTGTTATTCTTGAATCGTTGACTTATTTCAGTGCATTTTCAGGTACTTTGAGCTTAAAAAAGAGATAGAAAAGCTATCATCATTTTAAACATGAAGCTTCAATGAATACTCGAGTGAGATGATGGTCGCAGAAGAGCCAAGATGAAAAGAAACCAAGAAAGGAGTTTCACTAAATTGCCATAATTGCCCGTGCAGATCAATCATCTTTGCAGATTAAACTGTATTGAGACAAGAAGAACCAAGAGATGAGCCATATATTCTTAGAAAGATCCGAAAGTCTATTCTAAAGAATTTTACAGTTCGTAAAAAAGATTTTTCTAGAGAAAGTTATGGCAGTTTTAGTAGACAGAGGTCAGGCCTCCAGATCAGCATCCACCTAGCATCGCGCCCCTCACTTTCCAGCACTGTACCCTCACTTTCCAGCACAGCACCCCTCACTTTCCAGCGCCCACTCGTTCCAAGACCAAATTAGGGCTGCACAATGACATTTGCTGGACCAAAATGCCCCTAACTACTTGTGCTCTATAAATACATCTTTAAGGAGTGTGCAACCAGCATCTTCAAAGAGGAGAGCATCTTCAAAGGGGGATCCAAGGGATCCAAATCCAGAATATTTCCAAGTCTTTTGAGGGCTGGAACTCAAGGGGAGAGCATCCATATTGTTCTTCCTCCTTGAGCTCCATGGCCATGAAATCAAGGGGAGAACATCCATATTGTTCTTCCACCTTGAGCTTCATGGCCAACTAATCAGCAAGTAAGGGAAAGGGATGAATCCTTGGGGATTTTTTGTTCCTTATTTCTTGTTCTTGATTCATCTGTATGGATTTATTGTTAAAACATTGTCTATGATTTACTCTTTGATTAAGTAAGAAGGATTTGAGTTCATGTGATAGTTGTTCTTTATATTCTTCAGCTTTTAGATTCTCTTAATCCGGTGATTGCATCCGTCTCATCCATTGATGTTGTTTGGATGTGATTGATTTCGGTAGATTTATCTTACTGATTGTCCATTACTGCGATATTTTCATTGAGATATATTGTCATTTCTTGATAATCTTTAAGATCGGTCATGTGTGCTTGAACTGAAATCAATGAGTAATTTGTAGCAGTTATATTAGAGTTATAAATGTGTTTGATTGAATATTTTCCGATTGCTTGTTTGGGATGTGAAACTTGCAATCGTGATAAAAACAATTGAATCAAGAGAGGAAATAAGGAACGAACCTAGGGAAGATTCCTGGAACCTTGTTATTTGTCATTTATATTCTTCATTATATTCACACAACTCTTTTACACATTATTTCATTATCAAAACTCAAAATCTTTCGTTTAACTTTTATCGTTAGTATTAAAGTTTACACCTTCTTTTGTAATTAACTTGTTTCCCTGTGGAATCGACACCCCAAAGCTGTTCTAAAATAACTGTGTTATACTTTGGGTGTAATCACATCCTATAGTGGAATGCCTTAGTTTTCTCCTTGTAAGTTCTTGCACTCTCATAGGCATAATTTCTTATCTCATCAAGTTCTTGCAATTGGAGTTTCCTTTGCTCACCTGCAGCATCCGTCTCTATGTTGCATTGCTTTATCGCCTAAAATGCCTTGTGCTCTAATTCAATCGGAAGATAGTAAGGCTTACCATAGACTAACCAATAAGGAGACATACCGATGGGTGTCTTGTAAGTGGTTCTATAAGCCCAAAGTGCATCATCAAGGCGTGAACTCCAATCTTTTCTATTCGGGTTGACCGTAATTTCAAGTATGGATCCTAGGCTTTGGTGTTCCAAACCTTGCAAAGATGTTAAACTTTACAAAATCTATAACAACTTTAGAATCATCAATTTTGGTGGCTTTTGCTTCCACCCATTTCGAGACATAATCAACAACAATTAAAATGTAAAGATTACCAAAAGAAGATGGGAAGGGTCCCATGAAATCAATGTCCCAAACATCAAAAATCTCAACAAAAAGTATCGGGGTTTATGGCATTTGATTCCGAGCATCTAAGTTACCTATTCTTTGACAACGATCACATGACTTGCAAAAGAGGTATGCATCCTTAAACAACGAGGGCCAATTAAAACCACAATCAAGCACCTTGAGTGTCGTCCTCTTAGGTCCGAAGTGTCTCCCGCATGCATAAGAATGACAAAAGGTAAGAATAGAAGAGAATTCATATTCAGGTACACACTTTCTTATCAATTGATTGAAGCAGTGCTTCCACATATATGGATCATCCCACACATAGTACTTTCCATCCGCTTTAATCTTGTCCTTCATAGCGCAAGTCAAATCTACCGGTAGCTTCATGGTAACTAAGTAATTGATAATATTTCCGTACTAAGAGGCTACCAATCCAACTAAAAATAATTGCTCATCTTCTCATGCTTCATCATGTATCAAGCGGCTTAGATGATCCGCAACCATATTTTCACTACCTCTCTTGTCTTTAATCTCTAAATCGAATTCTTTCAAGAGAAGTATCCATCGGATGAGGCATGGCTTAGCATCCTTTTTAGTCAATAAGTACCTAAGAGCTGCATGATCAGAATAAACGATTACCTTTGTACTAATCAAGTAAGAACGAAATTTTTCTAAAGCAAAGATAACTGCCAAAAGCTCTTTTTCAGTCATGGAATAGTTAAGCTGGGCATCATTTAATGTCTGGGATGTATAGTAGATGGCGTGGGGAAACTTTCCGATACATTATCCTAAAACAACACCCATAGCATAGTCACTGGCGTCGCACATGATCTCAAATGGGAGGTTCCAGTCAGGTGGTTTAATGATAGGAGCCGAAGTCAAGAGCTCCTTCAGTTTTTCAAATGCTTTTTTGCACTTCTCATCAAACTCAAAAGCCACATCCTTTTGAAACAACTTGCACAAGGCAAATGCTATCTTTGAAAAATATTTTATAAACCTGCAATAAAATCCTACATGACCAAGAAAGGAGTGAATCTCCCTCACACTAGTGGGAGGTGATAAGGAACGAATAAGATCAATCTTAGATTTATCAACCTCTAAACCTATAGAAGATATAACATGTCTCAATACACTACCTTGATCTACCATAAAATGACATATTTCCCAGTTTAATACAAGGTTAGTTTCCATGCAATGTTTAAGAACGAGTGTAAGGTTATTAAGATATTTATCAAAAGAATCACCATAGACACTAAAATCATCCATAAATACCTCTATGATGTTCACATATTCCAAAAAATACTAACCATACACCGTTGGAAAGTCGTTGGAGCATTGCAAAGACCAAAAGGCATGCGTCGGTAGGCAAATATACCAAATGGACAAGTGAATGTCATCTTCTCTTGGTGTTTCGATGCGATCACAATTTGATTATATCCTGAATAACCATTAAGGAAACAGTAGTAAGAATGACCGGTTAACCTTTTAAGCATTTTATCGATCAACGGCAGAGCAAAGTAGTCTTTGCGAGTAGTCGAGTTGAGTTTTCCAGTTTTAAGAAACTTTCCATTTGCAATTTCCTTTTGTATTCAAGTCAGAATTAACTGCCGTTGATTTTGCTTTAATACAATCGCTTAATTTTAGTAATTTCCTTAGTTTTCCCCAAGATTATGTTTTCGGGGATTTTTGTCTTTTTTTTTGCTTTGACCTTATAAATAAGGAGGCCACATACGGAAAAAAGAGATTATCATATTATTGGTATTTGCATAATTTTAAATAAAGCATCAGAGCTGTTTTCTCTGTGTTTTTGGGGTTTTTCTTGTGTTTCTCCCTGTGAAATATCTGTTACGACTAACCTACAGAATAATCACTATTCTGCTCGGCATCACAACAAGGTTCCGAAAATCCTCCCTAGGTTCGTTGCCCTAATCCTAACTTGATTCAGTTGTTTTTATCTCGATTGCAAGTTTTACATCCCAAACAGGCAATCGGCAAATATTCAATTAAAGCGCATGTGTAAACCCTAATGCAATTGATATGAATTATTCTTTACTTTCAAGCACACATGACCTAACTTATAAATTATCAAAAGACGACGATATATCTAAATGACAATACTACAGCAATGGACAAATCTATAAAAGAGATCTATCAGACTCAATCACACCCAAACAAATACACATAAGAAGAGCATGACTAGACTTATATGGAAAAGAAGCATGCAATCACCGGACTAATAAGAAATCTACTAATTAAATTAAAGAATAAAACACAACAATGTTTAATGAAAATAATACCAAACTACAACTGAATCAAATAAAGGAAAATAAGAACAACTACACCTAGGGATTCATCCCTTCGTCTTGCTTGGAGACTAGCCGGCCATGGGGCTCATGCGTCCTCGAGTTGCCTCTAGCCTCTCAACGATCATCTCCCCCTTGGTAGCGAAAGCTTCGGAGATTCCTCAGCTTGCCCTCCAAAAGTACTTCGGATTCTTCCTAAGAGCCCTCTGGATTGCTCCTAAAGGCCCTCTGGATTCACTTTCTGATGATCTCAGATTCTCCGATGAGGTCTTATATAGGCAAATACCACGAGTGCAATGTGTTTCCAATCTGATGTGGGATGTGGGATATAGAAATGTATTTCTAACCGATGTGGGATGTGGGATTTAAGCCTTCACATGCCCTTCACGCTGAAATCCCACACAGCCTGACCTTTGCCTACTTAAACTGCCATAACTTTCTTTAGAAAAATCATTTTTACAAACCGTAAAATTCTCCAAAAAATAGACTTCCGGATCTATGGAAAATGACACCCCTAATTTTATGTTATATTATGATCAAATGCAATCCCGACTTTAATGTAACTACATATAATCTTCTTCTGGATCTTAGTTGTGGTTTTGAAATGAATCATAATTCTCTGTTTTTGTTAAGGCATTGGATGGGTAATGAAGTGTTGTAACATGCGTGTTATCAAAGGCCAAAGGCTTAGCAAATTCACCACATGAAAGTTTGCAATCTGCACTTCTTATCATGATAGTAACTTACATCCTTATTTGGAGAATGTTAGGGAGAGAAGGGGGGGTGTGTGGGGAATGGGGAGTAAGCATTATATAATGAAAAGGTATTACCAAAAAACGATAATGAAAAGATTTTTACAATTTTTTTTTACTATTATCCCTAATGTTCAACCTACTCTGATATCTGTTTTACTGGATTTCTAGGCGGATCAGTATTTTATAGGGAAGTGTCTATTTTGTGCGAAGTTATATACTCTGTACATGATTCTGGGTATAGTTACTTGATTTACATCGTTAGTTTCTTCTTTATCTTGGTTCAAAACTATTGAGTTGCTTTTATTTGTAGTTCCAACGGTATAGATATTCTCAATTTTTAAGGCAGTGGTTCCTCTAGATTCAGAAATCTTTTTACATCTAATTCTTTTAACATGTTTGATATTTACAGGTTGGGCAGGCTGTGCATGTTGGTGGCTTGGTCAGACTGGACCTTGATCGTGCTTCAGTTGAAACAATATACATCACAGTTTTGGCATCATCTAGTATTTCTCTACACTTGGGGAAGATAGAAAACGCTGATGAAATATTGAAGAGTCATGTTGCTGTCAGGCTGCAGGTAACTTTGTCTTGAGAATTTTTCTTACCATCAAATTCCGTAATTATAGTTATTTGCTTATTCTATTCTCTATGTTGAATTATGTTACATTGTGTACTATGGTATGCTTGTTGAGGCCAATGGACCCTCCCAATCTTTATTAGTTCACTCACAGTTCATTTGTTGAAAACCTTGAAGATCGCTGTATAAATTGGTAAGTAGTTAGTTCTTATTTGTTAGTAGAGGTATAGGTGCTTTTGGAGTAATACTTAGCTCAAAAACTAAGGTTTCTCGAACCTAAATAATTATAACTGATGCCTGTAGTTTTTGTGGAAGTAAAAGAATACAGTAGAAACCAAACCCCAAAAGAATTATGACGAGAAAAAATAGAACGTGTGAAAAGATTTTATCCTATCTGTGGCCCATTGACAAAGTACATCGAAATGTATTTGCTTATCTTTTTCCCCAGAATTTGTCTACTATTACATATACAAAGAAAAACATTCCAAAATTTTCCCCTAATCGCCTTAAGTTCTTAGTACTTCGTAACTTCACCCTTTGTAAACAACTATATAAAGCTGACCAAGATCTACTGACTCTTCTAAGTAACCGTTGATTAGCTAAAGCCAGGCACCTTAATTCAAATGTGTGGATGTGTGGATTTTGCTTGACATGGCAGTCTGCTCAGGAAAGATGTTCTTAGAAAGGTTGAAGAGACCTGTAATTTCTTAGAAGGGAAGAAACGTTAGCTGGTTGGTACATTGCGGTGGAGGAGGATCTAATTGGGAAATAGTCGGTCATTTAGGGCCTGCCAGTGTTCCATCATTTATGTAAGTTCCCATTTTTCATGTATACCATCTGGAACACTTTTAAAAGAGACGGTCTTGAATCTCTCGTGCATCTAAGCTCCTATTGAGGTGAGAGTACAAGTCATAGAGACATCAATGAGCAATCGGAATAAGTAATGTAGTGTTATTCAATGTTAGTCATGCAAACAATGACAGAAAGAAGCCTCTTAAGTGCTTCCTCCATCTACTTTAATCCCTCAACAGATTTTCTTTGTTTGTTTCTGACAGGGAAGCAAGTGTTTCCTTTCGAATGAAGAGCTATTTAAGTTAGTTTACCTTATCAATGTACAAGCTTATTAGCACCCCATTTTTAGTTGAAATAGAATCCTCCAAAGATCAGGGCAGCCACTACTCTTAAGAAGCATATACTCTTCCTTTTGACAAGATGCTAGTTGACGCCATCCTTGTTCACCTTCAAAGTTAGATTTTCTACATTTTCTTAAGTCTCTTAACGGGAATAGGAGGTCTGGAAATTTGATTGGAAGAAAGCTTGGCATTCCATTATTGAAGAAGGGCTGGCAGAATATAGATCCTAAGTACGCAGTTGTCCTTTTTTCTTGTTAAACAGACATTACCAAACTGGAAAATGAGGGAAAATTTAATGAGACGGCCACAACTTTGACTCTATTCATGATTAACATGTATTTCTCTTCCAATGGGAAATGTGAGGAATAGTTGATCATTTGAATGTATAAGATGTGCATGAGTTGTTGCACTTTGTTTCTTCGAAATTAATTTACAGGAGCACAAGATCACCAAAATGATACTACTGCTACAGAAGCATGGAATGAATTCAAGCTTCTCGCCTAAGCAAGCCACTCATGATAGTTGATCTTTTAACTATAAATACTTAGTAATGCTACAATCTTAAGGAGACAAAAATGAAGAAAAAATGTTGATTTTAGAATTAATGTATTTGGTATGAGATGGCGTACAACAGGCAAATTGCCTTAATCCTAGGGCTGATGCAAATTCATCTAGGAAAAATATCAAAAACGAAAATGTCATTCTAAGAAACGGTGTTGGGGGGAGGGGGCAAGTGACATCATAAGTTCATAATAATCATGTCGTTTATGAGTTTTAATGAACGCACACTTAAGTTTTGGATGAATGCGATAAATAATAATTTGACATAATTATGTAAATAAACGGTATACCCTATGTAACTGGATTTGACTTCTTTTCTCAGCCACCGATTGGTGAGGACCGTGCTTCTGAATTATTCAACTGGGAAGACAAGGAAATTCAAGTGTCTGGAACCAGCTGGGATGTGAATAGCATTGACATTGCAGTAGCTGGCTTAGGTTGGATATCTCTGGGTCTTAAAGGTGAAGCAACGTTGACATTGCGGACGTATCATGGCATTGAGATAACCTTGAGAGACCATTACTTCTTGACTGGGCACCATTTCTAGATAGGCCTGGGCTTTGCTTGCCAAAGGCTACAGAAGAGTGCGGACTTTCTGTCAGAAGTGTCTTCTTGAACGAGGAAACATAATCACGCCTTTATGACTCTTCCTGTCATAAGTGAGATTGATTGATGGACGCGAAACAGGTTCTATAGGCTCTTATCTGAAGGAGGGTGATCAGAGGTTGACTTTCCTAGGGTTAGTTATGGAGCATCCAGATTTTGTCAATTGGGTCTAGTTGGCCGGGATCAACTATAGATGTTTTGTTTCCCAGCTTGAGAGAGAAAATGCAGTGACAGCTCCTTTTAACTTGATGGCTGATGAATCATCGGGTGAACACAGATGATTTTGGATCAAGTGTTATCTTTTGTAAGTGTGACGTTATTGTTTCCACTGCATGAAATATATCTGTATATCTAATCTTCTTATAAACTTTTGATCCAAGAGGAAAAAAGAAATTATAACTTAAAAAAGGAAGCCCACTACTGTGATTTTGGAGAATCATATATGGCCATGGTTTGTTTATCGCCTGGTATCATTTAAAGGTTCAAGATCATCAAATACTCATATCTAAACTCTGCTAAAAACTTGAAGAGCGAAGTCTCCTAATGTGTAAAGCTAGAGAGATTCTTGCTTATAAGTTATATCTGGTCAATGGGATTTTTTTAGATTAGAGGTACTATCCACTCAAATTTCGGATATTGCTTTGCCAAATAAACTTCCGAAGAAAATAATCCTAAGTTCTTCAAGCAAACAGCGTACAGAAAACTAGAGGTAAGTATAAAACTCGATTGATTTGTGGATCCATTCAAATCGATATAATGTGTTGAGTTGAATTGGGTTATAGATTTAAAATTTTAACCCGATTTAAACCGATAACCAAGCAAATATATAATTATATTTTTTATATATTTTATATTTATTAAATATAAAATAGTATATAAATAATTATAGTATAATAGTAAAATATATAATTATAAAATGCTTATTCTAGTTACTAGTGTGTAAAATTATGTCTCATTTTGGTATGTTAGTTTGGATATATATATATATATTATGTGTCTCATTTTTTTTTCTTTTTTCTTTCTAAGAATCCTCCAACAAAAAAGAAACAATTTAGTTTTCTCAATTTTCATTTACTTTATGGTTTTTATCTGATGTATATGTTTGGTATTATGTAGGAATTAGATCATGAAGATTTTAAGGCTAAGTCTATTTTAGTGTTGAAGTTTTGAAGATTTTGTTGATAAATCACTACGAAAATCTAGTTTCCATTTTCTTTTGTTTGGTTTGTATTAAATTAAAGTTCTTCAAAATTTATGTTAAGTAATTTAAAGTACTTTGTAACAGTTGAATTTGTAAGATTTAATAAATTATTGTATGGACTTAGTTTTGGATTTAATAAAATAATTTTTTGTTATGTTATATGTATAATTTAATTTTTTAATAAAAAAATATAGTTTTTAATTGGTCAAAATCGATTTGAATAGATTAAATTGAGTTGAAGTTTGATAGGTTCATGGGTTAAATTGGATTAGAATTTTTTTAACTCGGTATGTTTGGGTTGGGTTCAACTTTTAGGCTGACCCTAACTGACGCCGGGCAGAATAGCGATTATTCTGCAGGCTAGTCGAACAGATAGTTCATAGGGAGTACACAAGAAAAACCCTAAAGCAATACAGAGAAACTACTCTGATGCTTTATTTTAATTTATTCCCAAAATACAATAATAATATTACGAAACCCTAAAACCTTATTTATAAGGTCGAAGTTAAAATAAGAAAATTAAATTAAGGCCGAATTTAAATTAAATAAAATAAAAAGTTTCCTAAAAACTAAAAACTGCCAATTTGAATGTCTAAACTTCGTTTTTGGCTTAAAAACGATGATGCTTAGTACTAGCTACTAAGTTTTGCCCAAAAGCTCGTTTCCAATCAGACTAGGATCTTCGGGGCCCAATCTGAGCCCGTGGCCCGCTAAACGATGTAAACCGGCCTAGGTAGCCCACTTGCCATCTGACAACTCAGCATCATTTGACTCGGATCCTCCTGCATCAGTCGCCCCGGGTTGGAAAGAACTCGTCCTCGAGTTCACAATAGCCACGTCGGAATCCCCAAAACAATGACTCAAGTGTTTCACATTAAAGACATCAGGCGGCAATCCAGGAGAAAGATCCTCTGGTATCAGATTAGAAAACTCTGTTAACAGCGACAAATCCACTCTGAAATCGAGATCTCCATAACGATTCTCCCGACCACGGCGTTCCCTGAATCGAGCAGGATTGTAATACGGGTTTTCGAAACTGAAATCGGAATCATGATCTTTCATCTCATGATCACTGAAATTCTGCGCCGTTAGACGCTGGGTTAACTTTGCAACCTGCCTCTGTAAATCCTCAATCATTACATCCTGAACGTTACGTTCACGGCGTGGGGCTTCCTCATTCGAAACCTGCCCGCGACGACCACGACCACGATCACCAGCCATGGAAACTGATGAAATCTCACCCCATGAAGATGCTGAAGCTCTGATACCAACTGACGCCGGGCAAAATAGTGATTATTCTGCAGGCTAGTCGAATAGATAGTTCACAGGGAGTACACAAAAAAAAACCCTAAGACCTTATTTATAAGGTCGAAGTTAAAATAGGAAAATTAAATTAAGGTCAAATTTAAATTAAATAAAATAAAAAGTTTCCTAAAAACTAAAAACTGCCAATTTGAAAGTCTAAACTTCGTTTTTTGGCTTAAAAACGATGATGCTTAGTACCAAATACTAAGTTTTGCTCAAAAACTCGTTTCCAATCAGACTAGGGTCTTCGGAGCCCAATCTGAGCCCATGGCCCGCTAAACGATGTAAACCGACCTAGGTAGCCCACTTGCCATCTGACAACTCAGCATCATCTGACTCGGATCCTCCTACATCACTAACCCATGCTAATATCTGCTGAAAACTCAAGGTACTACTTCGAAATTCTTCTTTTTTGTCTCCTCTAGATTGAATATGAAGGTTCACTTACCCAGATAGAGGCTACAAAATAAAGTGTAATACCCTTGTGAGCTCCAAGTCAATTACCTATCAAAGGGCATGAAGAACGAAGCCTGAAAACATTGATACACAAAGGAATTAATACAGGGAGAGAGACCTGATCTCTTATGTAAAGAACTTGGAGGTGACCACAAAAGGCCATGAGGCTTTTCTTGAAAGATCATATACCAAGGAATCAATAAAGATTTTCTTCTTCCCTTGCATATTATAAGCCAGTACGAACTAAGCATCATCTACATTTAACGAGATCCAATTGAACCGATGAAACAAAATGATCTTCTATTCTCTTTTCATTTAACTTTTTACATTTTTTTCACATTTTTCCTGAACTCTTTGGCTAAACTGAAAACAAAGACATGAGTTGCAACTTGGCTCTATAAAAAGTTAGACAAAACCAAATAACTACGATACTGATAAACTGCAAACTGAAATTAGGAAGTTCCATCATTTCAACGGGGCTGCTGGATGAGTCGGGGACTGCATTTTGGGTTCATTGACTTGGCTGCCTTCTCTGCATATTTGGCTGCTGGAGACTTGGGACTTTTATCCTCCAAAGACTTCAAAAAACCCAGTGCCCTAACATCCTTTGTCAGGCCTGTTATTCCTATACAAAATTCATCAAAGCATTAGTGTGGTGATCTAGTAGGGTGTTAACACCAAACGAGACATGACATCTTAATGTCAATTCAATTGCTTGGTATTTCTCAAGAAGCATAGACAGAGTCCATGCTTACCACCATTAGTAGGTGAATGAAATGATTGATTGTCAACTTCTGCTTCATAAGATTGAACAAACTCTTCAAACTGATATTCCATATTGGAGAAATCTTCACCAGCATCAAGATCAAACGTATCGGGAAGCAAATCAGCTATGTTGCCACCATCAAAGTCATCCTCAGCATTGTCATAGAAACCATCGGCATCCTGATGCTGGCTGAGCCAATAGTCCCGATACCAAGTTGAGGTCGTAACCAGCTGCCACCACTCGGGAGAGAAATCCTCTATTTGGCGGAAAGCAGCAGGAATAAAGAAAGGGGCATCAGGGTTCAATGTTGACCTTCGAACAGAAACTAGTGCCATCCTTTTCAATCACGTCTAGATCTATACCCCCGATTAACAATAACTGAAATATAAACTGTGAGAATAAAGACTAAATTGAGCGACAAAGGTAAAATGTGCATGATGTGCAATACAAGGAGAGTGCTAGCGTCAACCGCGATTGACGACTGATGAGTGATGGCTAGCATTCCCCTTTGCAGTGCACACACAGGCTCAAGAGCACACGCAAATGTGGGGTCCCTGCAATACAACTAATACTACTACACTCTCTGGTGATATTTAAACGAGAACAAACATTTAGCTCCCTATGCTCAACCTTTGGATGCAAAATGTCATTCAATAGACTACAGTTCCTTTCATACACAATGGCCATAGCAAATCCAAATACATATAAACATAAACATCAAGAAATAAATTTTGTTTTTTTAAAAAAAAAGCGAACAAGATGGAGAAGCAACCAATATCATTTGAAGTAAATAATCTAAAAGCAGTCAAGCTATTCTTCTAGCACGAAAATCCATAGTAATTGCAAAATTTTCTTGATCATGCTTCACAAATTTCCAATGGATATATGATCCTTGATATAGAGATCATCACCAATTATTCAGTAGAAGCCATTAATAGAAAAAAAAAAGAACCGATAAATAAGAAAGAAAATATTGGAGACGATTTAGAAAAAACAAAATTTTAAGTTCAAACAAAATCTTTTTTTTTTTTTTTCTAAAGCTCTGGATATAAAATAATGGACCAGCACTCATCACTTTCAAGGAAACTAAATTATAATATCAAAATCAAACTATCTAATGAACCCAATTTACCAAACCAACTATATAACTTATGGTTCAATTAAATTAATCAAATCAAAACAGAAGAAAAAAAAAACAGAAGTTAACATCAGCCATGAGCTTACACCAAATTAAGAATTCAAAAATCATTTATTCTTATTTTAAGAAAATCAATAGTTAAAGAAAGCTTAATCCCCCATTTCGTGATAATTAACACGAATAATTCGGTTACTTCAACTCATCCTTTCGATCTTAAATTTCCGTTTTCTCCTTCCATTTCCCAGAGAAAAGGTTAAAACTAGTCAAACTCATGAATCTATTGTATCAGTGATAAATCACATAGAACTGTAAAAAAAGGAAGAAAAAAAAAAACAGGTTCATCGATTCATTTTCTCCATCTCTTTTATTTTCTTACCATTCTCGGCAACCAAACAAGGAGGTCAAAATTAGTCCAAACCATCAAACCAACGAATTAAATATAAAAAAAAACACTACGAAATCGCATAAATTTATGAGTTTAAAAATCGATTAACAAAGAGATATAAAATTACCTTGAGAGAAGAAAATATCGTTTTTTTTCCTTATTCTGGATTGATTTGACACAAGCAAAGGCTACGACCATTCAGCGAAGGCTACGTATGCGTGAGAAAGAGATTCTAGGACCGGGTATATATAGAGCAGGCGTTCGGAGCCTGTTTGGTTCGGGAGATCCGAACCAGCCCATTGATTCAACTGCACAGCCTGGTACTGGCTTTGTTTACCCGGTAACTATCCGGTTGTCAGTTTTTCGTCCATGCGTAAGTGTGTTACTGCTGGCGTTTGTTGACTTCAATTTACGCTGTTGCATTTTTTACACGTTCGCATTTTGACGTGTTTATAATTGTTTTCAGTTTTGAATTTAAATTTAAAATTTATATTAATTTTATTTTTTATATTTACTTAAATATATTTTTTTAACTCACACCAAAAACAGTTTTTGGATCAATGGAAGAGAGATTCAAAACTTACAAACATCATCTTTGATTGCCTATGTCATTCTTTTACAATAATTTATTTTTCTCTTATTTGATACAAAATCTCAAATATAATATAATACATTCAACTTTAAACATGTAATATGGATTAAAAAATAAATCAAATTTCATAATAAATAAAATTTAAAAAAAGAATGCATTCAATTTCAACGATCCTTATTACCTAATCCAAATTCTTTGTTACAACCAATTTGCAAAAGCCGCAAACATTTTTGTCATAACACTAGATAGCCATGTATCCATGGTTTAGAGTTGGCCATATAACCTCATTTCCTCACATTTCCAACAAACTTGCAGAAATAGGCCACAGAATCTCCGATTTGTTACCAACCAAAACAAAATACAAATTTGAGCCTTTCAATCTCCACCCAGATCTCATTACCTTCATTTCAATAGATGTTCCCCATGTCAATGGCCTCCCTCCAGGCACCGAGACTAGAACCGATGTCCCTTTCTCATTGCATCCCCTCCTCATGACTACCATGGATCTCCCTGCACATGACATTGAAGCTTCTTTTCTTGACCTGAAACCCCATTTTGTTTTCTTTGATTTCACTGGTTGCCATCATTTTCACATAGGTTAGGTTTCAAGTCCATACTAAAAAATGCAGCAATGGATTGATCGTAGTACGAGTAAGTAACAGACCTACAACTACAAGGGTACCAGTGATGCAAACATGATAGTGGAACATAGTAAGGGAACAAAATCAATATAGACCAAGACAAACCCAGTAGGCAAAGTTAGTAACAAATAGTGTGAATATCATTTTATCATCACAAGAACAGAGTTATTGTCTCAACAAGCACAACACAAAGCACTCATTGACCAACAAACTATATAAAGTTCAAATTACAGAAAGTAATTATCTACTACAAAACTTGTAGTGGTGTCTGTCCATTACTTTCATCTGGACAATTACTAAACAAATCAGTCGACAAAAACATTTATTCAATAACACTAGTCCAAGTGTCTCTTGCTTGATGAGCACAACACACATCACCACTGACCAGATCTACAAATATGTTATGTTCAAAGACAAACCTGCACTTCAGAAGATTGTATTGTCTTCAAAGTTAAACAGTCAACAAGAGCTGTCCATTTCTAATACTGATGTGAAAATGAAACTGGAAAAGAACATTTATAAAGAACATGTATAATTAGTTAGTTAACAACTAGTTAACTGAGAAACCAATTCAGTTAGTAGGGATGGTTGTAACTACCTTGAGCCCTATAAACTGTAGAGAATTTCCTTGCTAAAATTCCTAGTGTATAAAAAGGGGAATCATACCCTTGTAAAGCTATGGATAATAAAGTTCATTTCTCTCAATCTCTCTCGAATGCTTTCTTTCCTTTTCCCTCCTTCTTCAAGGAGCTTTTCAGTTGCTAATAAAAGTGAAACTAGATAGGGTCAGTAATTCCACTCTTATCAGAAAATGAAGAACAAACAAACACCATTCTTCCTTTTTACCACTTCTCTCAATCTCTCTCAAATGCAGATCACCCTAAATTACCACTTGCTTGCTCTACTGCTAGAAAAGAGCTACAAATGTTGTATTCTGATAAATACAACATTTCTTGTGCAAAGTAGAAATTTTAGTAATTAATATAACATCTCTAGATCAGATAGAACTAATAACCATGACAAGGCTTTATTAATTTGTATGACAAGAAAAAAGAGACCAGAACTCTATTGGAGGCAAGATCAGATCCCAGGTAGAAACTTTACCAGTTAAACTGCCTGTCACCATTAATACTATCATTTCTCTTATTCAGCTGCAATGATAACTAGTGCTTTAACTGACAAGGCAAAGCAATAATGCATCTTAAACTAATGACCAGATACTAATAGTGCTTGCTTGCTCTACTAACAGCATTGATCAAGGAAGGCAAAAAAAATACTCATATCGCCAAATAAAACAAAAACCAATAAAATGCAAGAAGGACGAAAAGGGAAATTTTCAAATGGGAATGAGAGTGAATTTACATTAAACAATCAGTGATACGGAACAAGAGCAGAAAATTGGGTGCTTGTTGAAATTAGAGAAAATTGTTGCAGTGACAGTAGCAGAAGTGAAAATTTCAACTCCCATTAACATCATAAAGAAGAGTTAGGGAGATTTCAGAAGAAAATGAAGTGGATTTACCTTTGTTCGGATCATTGTTCGGATCTGGGTTTCGCTCGAACGATTCTGTCACTGTGGTTCCATAACGACGGTGCTCGACAACAGCCACTTCAAAAACAATTTGCACCAAACTCCAGCTGTAAGGACGTCGCAGAGGGAAGCGCGACGGCGCTGGAGACAAAGAAGACGGTGGTGCGACAGTATATAAGGTACAGGGAGGCGCAAGGAACAGTGTGGCGCGACGGCGCCGGAGAGACGAGGAAGATGGTAGCACAAGCAAGAACGGACAAAGAAAGAAAAAGAAAGGAAAAACGGAGCAAGAAGGAAGGAGTTGCAGAGAGAGGGAAGATGGAGATCTAGAATAGTTTTGGACAAGGAAGAGTCGTGCGTTAGTGAGAGAAGAGATAAAAGTTTCTTTGGGTGATTTTAGAAAATTAAGGCCACAAAACAACCTCCACCTCTCTTTAGAAAATTGTGTTTGAAATCAGTTTTTATGAAAAGAGTTTTACAAAATTAGGGCTTGATAATAAGAATGATTGAGAATTTATAGTGAGTTCTGATAATTCGCTTTTTACACTGAGAGCTCACTTATATAAAGTTTTAGAGTAGAGTTCGATGAGGTGAGTGATTGATCACTAAGTAATATAGTAAAATTGGATATAAGATTGGATTATCTATAAGTGGATTTTTTAAATGATATTTTATCCATAAGCTAAAATGTTATAGTAGTATTAGAGCATTAGTGTGAAATTATCAATATGTCCTTTGCCAGGTGTTGTCATTTGATTGGTTGATTTGTTTAAGTCGTGAAATTACTTTTTTGTCCTTAGAGATTGCCACGTGTCACAATATGATTGGAGAATGATTTTTCCCCTATATCAGCATCGAATCGAGTTTTATTATTTTAATTTTAATAATGAAAAGATTAAGAATATTTTTGGTAATTTGTTAGAGCATGAATTTTACCTTGATTTTAGGAAAATGATACTCATTTGATAGAATATATAAGTTAAGAATTACCAATAATAATATTATGTCTTCTGCTTATACTGTTCAGTTATATGTATAGCATGATCATTTGGCTCATTTAAACTATTGCACTTTACAAAATATGAAAAAGTTAAACTTAACTGATTACAAAGACAATGCTGAAAAATGTGAAGTTTGTGCTAAATCTAAAATAGTTAAGAAATCATTTCCTAGTGTTAAAAGATATTTAAAATTTTAGAATTAATACATTCGAATATTTGTGAATTAAATGGCATGCTTACTTGTGGTGGTAAAAGATACTTCATTACTTTTGTTGATGATTTTAGTATATAAATGTATGTATATTTTTTAAGAACAAAAGATGAAGCTTTTGAAATGTTTAAGAAATTTAAAGCTAAAGTCGAAAATCAATTAGATAAGAAAATCAAAATTCTTAGATCCGATAAGGGTGGAGAATACTTTATGCCTAAATTTTGTGAAGAGCATAGTATTATCCATCAAATTACAGCTCCTTATACACCACAACAAAATGGGTTAGCTGAGAAAAAAAAAAGGTATTTTTTGTTAAAACAGCGAATTGCATGCTCATTAATGCTAAGTTACCTATTAGTTTGTAAGATGAAATATTATTTATTGCTTGCCATATACATAATAGAGTAACATCTAAGAAGGGTTTTATTAGTCCTTATGAATTATGGAAAGCAAAAAAACCAAATTTATATTACTTAAAAGTGTGGGGGTGCCTAGCATACTATAGAGTTCTAAACCCTAAAAGAACTATGGTGGGACCTAGGGTTATTAGAAGTGTATTTGTGAGATAAGTTTAAAATAGTAAGGCATATAAGCTCATTGATTTGGATTCTAACTCTATAGTTGAGTCTCGTAATGTAGAATTTTTTTAGAACAAATTTTCTACTGATTTTGTGAATGTGGATGAAAACAGTCAAGTTTCTTTGTTTAGCGAGATTTTGAGTTTAGAATCTCAAGAGAGAGGTACTAAAATTCCTAAAAATCAATCCAAATTTTATTTTTTCTCAAGCCATAGTATTCTTAGTTGAAGGATTATGTTCTTAATCAAATTCCTATAGTGCTAAATCTAGAAAGTGACCCTAAGAATTTTAGTGAGGCTATGTCATCGAATTAATGATGAAATAGACTCAATAATGGGTAACAACACTTGGGTGTTGGTTGATATACCCAATGGATCAAAACTCATTGGATGTAAGTGGGTCTTTAGAAGAAAGTGTAATACTGATGGCTCTATTCAAGCCTTTAAGGTTAGATTAGTATCTAAATATTTTAGACAAAAAGAAAGAAATGATTATTTTGATACATATCCTCTTGTTGCACACATCATATAAATTAGAATTCTCACTGCATTGGCATCCATACATCACTTGTATATTCATCAAATGGATGTTAAAATTGCTTTCTTAACTAGAGATTTAAACGAAAAAGTTTATATGGAACAACCTGAATGGTTTGTTCTTCCTGAAACTGAAAAGAATGTATGTAAATTTGTAATGTCATTATATGGTTTAAAACATGCACCTAAACAATGGCATGAAAATTTTGAATCTGTCATTTTGTCTCTTGGTTTTGTACATAATAGTTCTGATAAGTGTATATATTCAAAATTCATGAAGAATATGGAGTATTAATTTGTCTGTATATGGATGATATGTTAATTATTGGAACAAATATATTAGGTGTGAATAAAACTAAGAAACACTTGGCATATAGTTTTAAAATGAAAGATTTGGATGAAGTAGATACCATACTAGGTATTAAGGTTACAAAGCATAGCAGAGGTTATGCTTTGTGTGAATCTCACTACATTGAAAAGGTTCTTGATAAATTTCAACACCTTAATATCTAAGAGTCAAATACTCATTTCGATAGAAGTGTTAGATTAGTAAATAATTCTAGCAAAACTGTAGCACAACTAGAATATGCTAGTACTATTGGTTCTTTAATGTATGACATGCATTGCACTAGACCAGATATTGCATTTGCTATATGTAAATTGAGTAGACATACTAGTAATCCTAGTGTAGAACATTGAAAATTTGTTGGTAGTATCTTTGGTTATCTTTAGAGAACCATTGATTTGGGCTTGTTTTACGGTGATTAATTGGCTATATTAGAAAGATACACCGATTTGAGTTATATTACCAATGTTGATGATAATAAGTCCACTTCCGGATGGGTTTTTACCCCTTGGTGGATGGGTTGTTTATTGGGAAAGCAAGAAATTGATTTGTATTTCTTACTCAACAAGGGAATTTGAATTTATAGTTTTAGTAGCGACTGAGAAAGAGACATAATAGATACGTAACTTATTGTTGGATATAAGTTTATGGCCACATCCTATGCCTCCCATTTCCATTCAATGTGATAGTGAAACTACGTTGTTAAGAGCCTGTAATAGTACCTATAATGGTAAGCCTAGAAACATTAGTCTAAGACATGAGTATGTAAGACAATTGATAAAAGATAGTGTTATTACAATTGTCTATGCGAAATTAAGTAAAAACTTGGTTGATTCTTTCATTAAAGCTCTCTCTAAGGAGTTAGTGAGAATGATAACATTGAAAATGGGACTGAAACCTTTTAAAAGGAATCACCAGTAAAGATAACCCGACTTTATTTTCAGCACTGCACTAGTTATAAAGTTTAATTGGTAAAATTAAGTTACTGATAAGTGATTGTATGAAAATTGATAAGTTATTAGCCCCTAAGTGGTTATATTGTCCCTTACTTTCTTATGTAGAATGAGTTATACTCTTAATGAAGTCTATTACAGAATGGTAGAGTGTTCTTGTAGCGAAAACACAATGTAGACTTCACCTATATGAAGTTAGAAGTGGTGCCGCTTCTTAAGAGAGTTTTAAGGTTTACTTGAGAGAGAGTTCATGAACTAGGATCAAGCATAAGACCATAATGGTGCTAAGTAATAATAGAGTTTCTCCCCGAAACAAGAGAATGCTATATGTGTGATATTTTCAGCTCTGATTTAAAGAGTTTCTAGTTTAATGCTATTAAACAATTATATAATTCTTAGAGTATTGAAATATTTAAACTAAGTAAATATTTAAATCGAAAGATATATCTTTACATATGTATATCAATCTCAGATGATTTGGCTGTATATTTTTATCAAAATTTGTTTTACAAGAAAAATGTTTTGTTTTTCATGCAAATTGGGGGATTGTTGGAGGTTTTGTCTAGACAAACAAAGAGGCAGTCTACTGGGTTATTGTCCAATCGATTGGGATTGGGACATATACTACCTAGTTGATTGGAAGCCCGACCCCTGACTCCAAATTCCTCCAGAGAAACTAACCTAGTCGACTAGGGTTAATGTACAATCAACTAGATGCTCATCATTTCCAAAAATTTTGAATTTCCCAACAGTTCTTTGTTCAAGAGTTATGTTCTTTCTTCAAGAGTCACTATACTTTTTTTTTGCTATTGGAAGTTTAGATCACAACTCTTTACTTTTCTTACTGTTGAAAGTTTAAAGAATCACTATAAATGCTACAAATAACTTCCAAAATAAACTAACTTTAATTTACAAATTTTTTTCTTCTTCCTCCTCTTATGAAATTCTTCAAAGAAATTCTACAGTCAAATTCTTCATTGTTTGAAAAGAGAACCTAAAGGAGAATATCTGAATTTGCCCTCAGATATTCTCAGAGACTTTGAGTATCCTAAAGGACTATTTTTCAGAACCTAGAGCAATCAAATGCGGACAAATAAAGCCTTAAATACAGCTTTAATACGCGTCTCATAGTCATCCTATTTCTTATATTTCTTAGACTCTATACCCATATTATCTCCAACACAAAGAAAATGAACAAACTATTGTAATTATGTTGTCTCTATGTGCAGAGGTAGTTGATGGGCTTAACAAGGGCAAAAGCTTACATGCTCATGCAATAAAAAATGGGATGGCAACAAATGTTTCTCTTGGAAATGCATTTTTTTTGTATGTATTCAGAGATGAATTGTACGGAATCTGCCCTGAAGGTTTTTGGTGCAACGAGTAACATAGACATAATCCCATATAACGCTTTGATCTTGGCACTGTCCTGTAACAAGTTTAGAGGTGAGGCATAGGAACTCTTTGTAGTGATGCGAGAATCTAAAACCAAACCAAATGCCTACGCAATGATATCTATCCTTGCCATTTATGAAGTTGAAACTTGCCTAAATATTGGGCGATCGGTCCATGGTTTTGTGATAAAATGTGGTATTGAAGTAAACTTATCATTAAACACTACACTTACTGATATTTAAATTTTAGTGATTGTTGAAAAACTGTTTCAAAATTTATCTTTAAATAAATTGTTAATTCTTGGTCCTTTGAATCTCTAGCCTTCAATACAATTGATATTAGTATTTTAATTTATTCAAATCAGTAATTGATTGCCATGTGTACCTTATGTTAGAGTTAGTGCATACTTCACGGATCAGATATGTAGAACCTTAAACAACCACGGGGTCCCGCTCCCAGTGAGTAGGCCGGGGTAGGGGACAACGCTCTCGAGAATTTCAGGCCCTGCACACGTTTTGGGTATAGTTTTTTTCTTGATGGTTTAAGTTTGGGCCCATAATTGTCGTGGTTTTGTAGTAGGTTAGAAACCCTAATTAGAACATCTTAAGTTGCTTATAAATACTCTCTATGTACCGAGCACATTGTAACGAGAGATTTAAGAGGTTGATTATAGTGAAACTTCTGACAGGACATAGCTCTATTTTAAGATGAACCTGCATATATCGTATCTTATTATTTTCTTTCTGTTTGAATATGACAAATGAATTCTTAATAGAAACGGACAAAAACTAAGTACTAGTAATATTTCATGTCTTTCGTTTTTATCCATTTGTACAATGAGAATTGGAAAATTGAAAAAACCAAAAACTAAGAATTTAACTCTATTAACTACAATCTTTATAGCATAATGATTCCCGTTTTCAATTTTGCACCTATAAATACCATGTGTGTTTATTTCAAAGAACATAAAAACATTCAGTCTTTGTTCAATTTCACTATAAACTTCACTCAAAATTTTGACTCATTTTCTTTAAATTTTTCTACTTGGGCTTTTATCTCTTTACGAGTTCGAAGTCATGTTTGTGAGTGCACACAAACCAGGCTACCATTGTATTCTGGAGAGCGACTATTTGAGCCATCTGCACTATAGTGGGGCGAAATCGCTTCTCAAAGATAGCGGATTAATTTTTATGCTTCAATATTCTTTTTCAATTCTTAATCTCATTTATATTTATTCTTGGAGAAAAAATTTTGGGTACTACTTTTTGGTTAATTATTTGAGCACCCCATTATTATTTTTCCAACAATCTTAAGAAGTGATTTTCTAGGTGCGCATTTAATTAACAATGGTTTTCGTTCTTGATATGTCAAAATTGGAAGCCTTTGACGGTAACCATTACAAGAGATGGTATGAAAAAAAATGCTTTTTTTTTATCTAAAAGCAATTGGGGTTGAGTATTCGTTATTTAAGGATTCTGATGCGCTTACTGACATATATGAACATGCTTTTATTGTTTATGTTAAAAATTATTAGCGAGATAATCGAACATGTCCAGGTCAAATTGTACTCAATTTGTCAAATGCCTTGTTCGAAATCTATTATTCAATCAAAATTGCAAAAGACATTTGGGAAGCGCTAAAAAGAAAATACTCAACTAAGGATGTTGGTGTCAAAAATATGAGGTTGGAAGGTTCCTAGAGTACAAAATGATTGATGAAAGACCAATCCTAGATCAAGTTAATGAGTACCAAAATATAGTTATTGAGATTCTTGCAGAAGGCATAACTATAGACGAGACTTTTCAAGCTACTGCATTAATTGAGAAGATGTCACCTTCCTGGATGGAGTATAGGAACTACCTCAAGAACAAAAAAAAGTGATATGACCTTAGAAGATCTGGTGGTTCACATATGAATTGAAGAATCCAATCGTTTGAAGACAAGACATACCCGGTGAGCGAATTCTCTTCAAAGGAAAATCTAGTGGAATAAAAATATGCTGAAAAATGTAAGGGTTCTAAAAAATATAACCGAGGTAAGGTCTTTACTAAGAAACCTATGAAAAAAAATAATTTCAGAAAACCAAAGAAAATCCCACAAAAGAAAAAAAAAAGACCTTGTTTTGTTTGTGGGAAAATTGGGCATGTTGCCTTTGATAGTAGGCATAGGAAAGGACAAGATAATCATCCTCCTAAGCCACAAGCAAAACTAAAATTATTGCTACTGTTGTCTATAAGGTTTACTTGGTGAATGACCTAATTGAGTGGATAGTTGACACTGGAGCCACTAGGCACATTTGTATCAGGAAAGAGATGTTTCATGATTATGTGGAAGTAGCTGATAGTGAAAATATTATACTTGGGGATGCTAGGCCTGCCAAAGTTGTTGAGGAAGGAAAAGTGATCTTGAAGCTGACATCTGATAAAACTTTATATTTAAATTTTGTTTTGCATGTGCTTGAAATTAGTAGGAACTTAATTTCTGGATAACTGCTTATGAAAGCTGGCTTGAAATTAGTTTTTTATTCTGATAAACTTGTTCTTACTCGTAATAGGGACTTTGTTGGGAAAGGTTATTATCAAGGGGGTTTATTTGTACTTGATACTTTCATTGAAAACATGAATAAAGCTAGTACTTCTTATGCTTATATAGTTGAATCCCTTGATTTGTAGTATGCAAGATTATGGCATATAAACATTGCATCCATAAAGAGAATGAAACAACTATGCCTAATCCCAAATCTTATTAATACCGAGTTTACAAAATTGTGAAGTACGTGTTAAAACAAAACACTCTAAAAAGCATTTTAAATCTATTGAAAGAAATTCACAAATTCTAGAACTTGTTCATACTAATCTAGGAGATTTCAAAAGCACAATTAGTAGAGGTGGAAAGAAATACTATATTACTTTTGTAGATGATTTCTCTAGATATACCAAAGTTTAATTGTTAAATTCCAAGGATGAGGCTGAAGAAACTTTCATAAAATTCAAAACTGAAGTTGAAAACCAAAAAAGAATAAGAATTACGCGAGTTAGATCTGACAGAGGAGGAGAATATGGTTCAATTCCTCTAAACTTATTTTGTGAACAAAATGGAATTATGCATGAAACAACATCTCCTTATATACCTGAACAAAATAGAATTGCTGAAAGGAAAAACAGAACCTTAAAAGACATGACGAATGCTATATTGATAAGTTCTGGACTTCCTTCAAACATGTGGGGGAAGTCATCTTATCTGCATGTCATGTTTTGAATAGAATACCCCACAAAAAGACTAATAAAACACCATAGAAGGGATATACACCTAACTTAAAATATCTTAAAGTGTGAGGGTGTCTTGCTAAAGTGGGAATTCCAAACTTTCAAAAGAGTAAGATAGACCCTAAAACAAATGATAGTGTATTCATTAGATATGATGAAAATAGTGTTTCATACAGATTCTTACTAATAGAAACAAATATAATTTTAGAATCTAGAGATTCTGAATTTTTTGGACACATATATCCCAAGAAACATGCAATAAATGAACAAATTACAAAAACTCCCGAAAAAAGCTCAAACTTAATATCATAACCAATATCTTCTAAAAAAAGAAAAAAGATGAAGTAAAAGAGTTATAACTGAGATAAGTTTTGGATCAGATTTTGTAAATACTTTCTTGGCAGAAGATGACCCTAAAACTTATCAAGATGCCATGAAATCTATGGATGCTAATTTTTGGAAAGATGCTATTAATAGTGAACTTGAATCTATAATAGCTAATCACACATGGGAATTAGTAGACTTTCCTAAAGGATGTAAACCAATAGGTTGTAAATGGGTTTTTAAAAGGAAAATGAAAATTGATGGAACGATAGAAAAATGTAAGGCAAGATTAGTAGTTAAGGGTTATACTCAAAGAGAAGGAGTGGATTACTTTGATACATACTCTCAGGTTACTAAAATAGTTACTATAAGAATTTTAATAGCCATTGCATCTATTCATTATTTGTGCATACATCAGATGGATGTAAAAACTGTATTTTTAAATGGTGATTTAGATGAAGAGATATATATGGAATAACTAGAGGGGTTTATAGTTCCTAGACAAAAAGAAAAAGTGTGTAAACTTGTAAAATCCTTGTATGAATTAAAACAAGCACCAAAATAATGAAAATTTTGGAGTTATTATATGTTTGTATGTTGATGATATGCTTATTTTTGGGACTAATATCCATGTGGTAAACTCAACCAAGAATTTTTTGTCTTCTCAATTTGATATGAAAGACTTAGTAAAAGCTGATGTTATTTTGAGTATCAAAATAATTCGTAATAGTGAAGGATTAAATTTAACACAATCTCACTACATTGAGAAAATACTTAAAAAATTTAACCATTTTAACTGTGACTCTGTGAAAACCCCTTATGACCCAAGTATGCATTTGAAAAAGAATAAAGAAATTTATGTTTCACAATCTGAGTATGTTAAGATTATTGGTAGTGTGATGTTTCTTATGAATTGTACTTGGCCTGATATAGCTTATGCTGTGAGTAGATTGAGTAGATATACTCATAACCTTGATAATAGTCGTTGGAATGCACTAACATGTTTGTTGAGATATTTGAAAGGGAATAAAAATCTTGGACTCCAGATTACAGGATATCCAGCAACACTTGAAGGATACTATGATGCAAACTGGGCATCTAACAATGATGAGACAATCTCCACCAGTGGGTGCGTATTTACCCTTGAAGGAGGAGTTGTATCTTGGAAATCTTCCAAGCAAACTTGCACCACAAGATCAACAATGGAGTTAGAATTCATTGCTTTAGAAATGACTGGTACAGAAGCCGAGTGGTTAAGGAATCTCTTAAATGACATTCCTTTATGGACTAAACTGGTTCCTTCAGTTTCTTTACACTATGATTCCCAAGCTGCTATTGGTCGAGCAAAGAACAAAGTTTATAATGGGAAACAAAGGCAAATGCGATTGAGGTATAATATTGTGAGATAACTTATAAGTAATGGGGTCGTAGTGTAATATTCATGTTTATAAAATAAAGGTAAAGAAGTAATTTTATATATATTATATTGAATTAAATAATCCATAGATGAAAGATTCAGTATTGATTTGAAAGACGATATTGAAAATTTTGTTGAAAAGAGTTAGAAATTTTTTAAGAAGAAAGTACTGAAAATTTTCGAAATTTGAAGTTAAAATGAAAGAATTCTGAAAAAAAAAAAATATAGAACGAGGTTGAGAAAAATAATTAGAAAAGTTGATAGAAAAAAATATTTTTTTTTATGTTTTTTATAAAAATTTTGGAAGGAAGAAAATATGAAAAATTGATTTTTTAAAGGGAAAATAGCAAAACTGTAATTATGTAATGGCAAAACAGTAACTTTTAAATGATGACAGAATTGTAAATAATCGATGAAAAATATGTAAATTGTAAAAAAAAAATGATGTTAACGTGAAATGCTTTGAAGAAAGAAAATAATAATAACAATAAAATTCGAGCAAAGCTTTATATGTGTCTAAAGCTCAAAGACTCATTTTTTTTTTTCAAATCTCCGTTTGGTTTTCCTTCTTTCTTCAATTCAAATTCTTAGTAAAAAATTATAAAGAAAATTTCTCTAATATTTGAAATAATTACAGTCATCTAATTACAATAGCAAGATTTCATAACATTTGAGGTAAATTTTCAATAAGACTTATAACTAAATAATTATATTGTTTGAATTAAGTTATGGAATAGTAAGATTTATGAAAGTTTGATTAGGTATTGGTGATCAGCAATCCCAAGAAATTGTTGAAAGGAGCAAGAAAGGTAATAAAGTGATCCACGGGTAGCTTTAAGTACTGTGCGGTGAGTTAGATTTACTTTTAGTAATCGATACAAGTAAAAATATGAATTGATGATATTTGACTAAACTATTGAATTATAATGATTGGATGGTGTATTTTCTTTTATTTATGACAATTGATTGATTTATTGATTAGGAATTAAATGATATGTTGAAAATTAATTATATAAGAATTTATATTTTAAATTGACATATTAATGAAAAATATACTGAAAAGATATATGAAAATTTTGAAAGATATGATTGAAAACTTGATATGATATATGAGGAGACAATTTAATATATATGATAAAAAAATAATAATTTTGAGAAAGAGATAGTAGAATTGAATGCTTTGATGTATGATTGCTTACATGTTATTGCTCATATGCATAAAATGGAAGACCAGGAAGGCAACTGGTCTAGCTGATAAGACCAGGAAGGTAGTTGGTCTAGTTGAAACATGTCAACATGTGGGAAGACGTTCCTAGATGATAGTATGAAATGGTCTGATGAGAAAGAAAGAAAGACAATTTAAATTCATGCATTATATATATTTTTAAAATATTTATTATTGTTGGCTAAGATGCTAAAGAATCAGTCTTGATTATGGAATGATTGATAGACAGATGAGTCTCATAGTGAGACAACTTTGATGATAAATAAATTGGAAGGATGGTATAATAAAGAATTATATAATCGATTGTTTGTATGATGTGAACCTTATGATGAGGTAAATAATGATATTAAATTGATAAAATATATGAGATATATATATTAAAAGAGGATAGCCTGATAATTTATTAATAAATAGATTAATTTAGTATGTGAGAAGAGATAGATGATTAATTTTACTAATTTAACAATGATTGAATATAACTAAAAGTATACAAATTGAGTACTTCTAGCAAATTTAATTCACTGAGCTTGTGAAACTCACTCATCATTGTTAAATAATTTAAAGTAGTGGGCATGATAGATAACTTTTTGAGCTGAGATTCAGATTGAGTTATTATATGTAAGTCTCGTGGTCCACATCCTCTGACTAATGGAAGAAAGAAAAAAATTGTAGATATTCATGCATCTTTAATATGTTGTATATATTGTTTCAGATAGGATATTGATAATGTAACTCTCCTGTTAAAGGTTAAGGCTTGATGTATATATATTTTCAGTCGATGTATGTTTTTATATTGTTGCATATATGTGTTGTGCTGGGATTTCAAAATGTGATGACATTGTCTCAAGGGTGGCTAACCCGGGATGGGTTGTTACAATTTTGGTATTAGAGCATTAGGTTTTTATGATTTTATAGACTGCATAAAAATTTAAAGTAGAAGATTTAAATAAATTATATTTAATGCAGAGTCTGAAGATAACATGTGGACGTGCTAGAGCTAAAGGTAGAGTACTGAACCAAAGAGGATGTGGTAGACCCCCAATATTTAGAAGAGCTAAAGTTGAGATGGAGGTTTAGTCTGTGGTTCATGCAAGGGAACAAGTTGCTAGTACAACTTGTACTAGTAGAGGTGTGAGAGAATATGATACTAGGAGAGATAAGCTGAGAGAAGTTCTTGATTGTGCTATAGAGGGAATGAATGCAGCAGAAGATAGGATTGATAATTTATAGTAGAGATTAGAAGAAAAGGCTATAACAGAACCTGGTGTGGTGAGACAAGAGGTTTATGAGGGAGATGATATGTTTGAACACGAGATGCAGGGAGATTGTTTTGTGAGATCTATTAAATTTAAACCCAGTCTTTTAGAGGATCTATAAATCCTATTGAGGTTGAGCAGTGGATTAAATATTTTGAGAAACATTTTGAAGTCTTACCAGTGACAGATAGGCAAAAGGTTGCCTTTGCTTCATTTAAGTTAGAAGGTGAGACTTCTCAATGGTGGGAGGATATTTTGCCTAGATTGAATACTCATGTAGATCAACCCCTAACTTGGTGTAAGTTTTAGGATGTGTTCTTTGCGAGGTAATTTTTAGATACGTTTCGAGCACAACAGAAGATAGATTTTATTCATTTAAGGTAGAACACTTTATCTGTGGCTGAGTATGATAGTAGATTTATAGTCTTGTCAAGGTTTGTACCTGAGTTAGTAAATATAGAGGAGAAGAAATGTAAGAAATTTTTAGATGGGTTACACTATGAGATTCAAACTAAACTCTCTTGTATGGGTATTGTGAATTTTGCTATAATAGTGGATAAAGCATTACAGATTTAGAAAGATTTGATGGAGTTTAGAGGTAGGAGGGATTGACTGAAAAGGTCTAGATTTGAGGGACCTAGAGGTAGTAGTAATATGAGTGTCCAGGGTGGGAGACCACCCCAAAGGGGGCATTTATTGTAATAGGGAACTGTGATACAGAGTCAGAGGCAAGCAGGATTAGTTGGTTCTGTAGCTCAGAGTAAAATTGGTGGGACCCCTAGATTTATGAGACAGGCTATGAGAATTAGAGGTTATGGTAGAAGAGTAAGTATGCCAGCAAGAGAAAATGGTAATCTGATGTATGATCGAGAAACAAGAATTTACTACAGATGTAACCAGATAGGACATCTATTGCGGAATTGTCCTACTATGATGTGCTTGGTATGTGGTGAGGGAGGACATATAAGTGTAGATTGTCCAATACGTAAATCTGTTGACATAAGTGCTAGAGGTGTTGGAATAAGACAAATGGGGAGAGGTGGTGGATCAGAGAGTATGCGAGGCATAGGAAGAGGACTAGTAGCTGAGAGGGGACGCAGTAGTCAGTTACAGTCCAAAGACAGCAAAGTCTATGCCTTGACCCAATAGGAGGCACATTATACTCTTGATAATGTCATGGGTATGGTATCTATTCTTGATAGACCTACAAGATTATTGATTGATCCTAATGCAAACCATTCTTTTGCATCCAGTTTTATATGAAATATATTTATACTTGTGTTAGTCCTTTAATGCATGTTGTTATTGTTGAGGTTTTTACTGGGGATAGGGTTATTATCAGGACAATTTATCAGGGTTGTGTGATTAGTATAGCTAGTAGAGAATTTGAAGTTGATTTGTTACCTTTAGATATGATAGATTTTGATTTAATTATGGGGATTAATTGATTATCTACATATCATGCTTGGGTAGATTGTTTTAGGAAAAATAGGGTGTTCAAGATATCAGGATAAGAGGAGTTTAACTTTTAGGGAGAACGTAAGATACTTGCTGATTAGGGCATGAAAATGCACTTCAGATAGAGTTCATTATATGCATTGGTTGAGATTAATTTTGATTATTCATTGAATTTCTTAACAAGTGTGGTCTTTTGGAGAATTATATGTTTTAGTGTGTTTTGTAAATTTAAAAAAACAAAGAAGCCTTAAACAAAAAAATATATAAAATATGTTCGAAAGAATCCACAACATCCAGACCAGTTCGGAGCAGGGAAACCGGGTTTCCCAAGATGAGTGCAACAAAACCCATCATTTCTAAACTGTTAAAGATAAATTGAGTATTTTGCTAAGTCATATTGTCACCAGTGTTTTCAGAGGCAAGGTGCTTTGCCTCAATGAGGCGAGACGTAAGCCCTGAGGTGTTGGGGTGTAAGCCTTTTGAAACGTTAGGGCATTTTGAATAAAATAATATTAATTAAATTATAAAAATACTAAAATATTGGAATAATATAAATAAATTAATTATCAATAAACTTTACTAACTTAAGACCTATGAATAAATTGATTTTTTAAACTAATTCGATCTAAATCGACGCATGCTCACTCGTGCCCTCCATAACAGGCAATGCCGAACTTGCTTATCTAAAGGCCTCTGTGTTTACAATGGTGCTAAAGGCCCATGTGAAATCTTAACCCCACAAAGCCCTCAAAAAATCTATAAATTTCCTTACTAGTGCTCCACTAAGTACATTGTAAACCCTAGCATCTCGCTCGGCAGCAGCCGCTCTCTCACAATTTCTGCTCTTCTTTTGCGTTCGTAATTTTCTTCATCTTTTCGATTGTTTTTTTTTTTATATTTTAATTCATAGCAAAGATGAAGAGTGCTTATATTCTGACACCTCTTGTATGAGAAGAGCTTTTTTCTTAAAGCTCTTCCTTGAGCACATATAGCAACTCTCTGAGCTAGTTATCTTTTTTCCCTTTTTCCCATTTCTTCTGGAGAAAAAAAATGGGTGAAGAATTTGAGATCTCAGCTTTGTGGTATGATTTTTCTATTAATTACGATATTATTTTTAGATTTCTCTTAATTTATTGTTGCCCTCTTAGTATAAAATACATGGTTCCATGTTTTGATTACCAGGTTTCTAAATAATCTCTTTATTAGTCACTTCCGTTCATGAACTAGTTTAGCAATTCTTGGCTAGAGCCTAGAAGACAACAACATTTTTGCACTAAATTCCATCAGTTGTTTTGAGGAATTTTATTTGCATTGGGCGTACGCCCAGACGCCCTGGGCGTCTGGGGCGTACGCCTCGGGTCTGAGTTAACGCCCAAACCCAATAAACCACCGCCCCATGAAAGGTCCACCCCAAGATTCACACTCTAGGGCATTTTGAGCCCAAAATACCTCTAGGGCACACCCAGAAAACGCCTTTCACAACACTGGTTGTCATTAGCAAGGGGTGAAAAGGAGTTTCACTAAATTGCCAAAATTGCCCGTACAGATCAATCATTTTTGCAGATTGAACTATATCGATTTAGGAAGAACTAGGAGATAAGCCATATATTCTTGGAAAGATCCGGATGTCTATTTTTTGGAGAATTTTACGGCTCATAAATATGATTTTTCTAGAGAAAGTTATGGCAGATTTAGTAGACAAAGGTGAGGTTGTGTGTGATTTCAGCGTGGCAGAAGTGAAGGAGCTATTAAATTCTGATTTTGAGATTTGCACGGGATGGATAGTAGCACAACCAGATTAGTTCTGGACAGCAAAAACCAAGCTTGGACAGCAACAAACACATGGCCTGGACAGCAACAGAATCGGGCCTAGACAGCAGCAAAAGCACACAGCCTAAACAGAAACCCTAGGGCAACTTTTTTGTCTACAAAGCCATCTCCATATAGCTATATATAGGATTTTAGACTCAGAGAACAAGGGGCTGAAGAGATACACACTAAATTTCTAGAGAGTTGTTGTGATAATGTATTATCGGCTAGGCTAAATTTCAACCAAGGCAAAGAGATGAACTCCTAGACATAGCGGGTTTAGCTTGTATTTAATTCAGTATTTGTGTTTTTAACATTGAATAATTATTTTGAGCTATTCCTTTTATTTAATATTAAAGTTGATGTTTTTGTGTGACAGACGATTATATTTTCTTCTTCCATAGATTTTATTTAACTCCAGTGATTATTGTTCTTATTCTCCATATAAGTTAATGCATGCTTCTCTTATGTATGGAATTTAGGATGCAATTGATTTTGGTATATTAATTATATATGTTGGTCCTTTACTGCATTATTGTCTCTGGATATATCATCAATTTAGGATATCATATATGATTGACTATTGCATTACTTGTAAAACTAAGAAGGGGATTTCTCATAATAATTTACAAAAGAATATTTTTGGTGCTTTCACTATTATTTTCCGATTACGTATTTGGGATGTAAAATATTTAGTTGAGTTATAATTACTGAATTGATACAAGCTGAAGCTGTGAAATTTAGGAGAGATTCTTGGACCCTTGTGTTACTCATTATTGATTTTCTTTCACTTAATTCAATTGTATCATTTAATTCTCAACATTTTCTTAATATTAATTTTTAATTTTGTTTCCATTATTTTTTTTCCTGACACTTTGATTGTTGAACGTTCTCTTCATGGGATCGACACCCCATTCTATACTACTGATACAACATAGTACTGTTTGGGCATAATTCAAATTTTGGCGCCGTTGCCTAGGAGAGTCTTAGTCTACAAAGAGGTTTTCGGGTAATATCTTTCCGAATTCTTTCTTTTAATTTCTTTTTAATTCTAGCTTTAGTTTATTTTTCAGTTTTCTTTTATTCAAGAATTTTTTTAATTAATTAAAAATAAAAATAAATAAATCAAATAAAAAAAGAAAAAAAAGAGTATTGGTGGTATATGCGTTGGGATAGAGAGGAACACAGACAATTTGTTAGAATCCTTCAGTTAGAATACCCACCGAATTACATTAGGAGTGAAACGGGTTCAAACACAAGCTCTAACACCTTGAGCAATCACGAAGATGACCCTGTTAACACTCTAAATGACTACCTTCATCCTACACGCACATCTACACCATCATGCATCATGTTTTCATGAAACACACCACATACAAATTTCAAGTCGAGCATGATAACATTGATACCCACCTTTCACGGTTTAGAAAGCGAAAACCTTTATGTTCACATTAGGGAATTTGAGGAAGTGGTGGCCACATTTTATGGCAGGCTATTAACTCAGTTAAACTAATGTTTTTTCCTTTTTCTTTAAAGGATAAAGCAAAGAGTTGGCTATACTCTTTGCGGTAGAGGTCCATAGGTTCATGGGAAGAAATGACACAAGTATTTTTCAATAAATACTTCCCACTTCACAAAACCAATGGTCTGAGAGGACAAATTTCAACCTTTACCCAAAAGGATAGCGAGACATTATATCAGGCATGGGAGAGGTATTAGGATTTGTTAAATATGTGTCCACACCATGGGTACGAAAGTTGGCACGTAGTTAGTCATTTTTACGAGGGACTTATGAGTAGAGAGCGTTAATTCATAGAGATGATGTGCAACGGGGACTTTATGTAAAAGGACCCCAATGACACAATTGAGTATCTAAATGACTTGGATGAGAAAGCCCACGCTTGGACAAGGCCCAGTGCTGTTGAAAGCACAAATAGAGCAAGACCGACCGGGATATACCAACTTAGAGAATATGATAGCATGAAAGCCAAATTAGAGCGAGTAACTCAAGAGTTAGAGGCACTTAAGACCCAAGGTGGTAGACTCATGCATACTGTTGCAAGAATCGAGTCACAAGGTGCTTGTTTCATCTGTGGGGGCATGGAACACTTAGCTCAGGATTGCTCGACTTATGTAAAGATGAGAGGGGTTTTTGATGAACAATGTAACACCTTAGGGATTTACAAGAGGCCTTATAATCCTTTTTCCAATACATATAATCCTAGTTAGAGTAACCAACCGAACTTTAGCTGAAGGCCCGACTCAGACCAACCAACACACGCATATGCACAACCACCTGTGTCATACCCTGCAACCTCATACAATGCGCAAGCTAATAGAATCCCTATAGAGGAAAAATTAAACGCATTTATAGAGTGATGAGAACGCAAAATGTCATATTTTTCTCCCTTAATGTTTAGTTTTTTTTATACTCATTTGGTGCCTAAATGTACTCATTATTCTTATATTTTGATTTAGGATGCAAATGGAGGCGTTAAGTGCAAAATGAAACTAATTGGGCGATTTTAGACAGTTTTGACATCACTTCATAATCTGGGCATAACTCTCTCATCTGAGCTCCGATTGAGATAATTCAAAATGCTGTGGAACGCCAAGAAACAGCTCTACAACTTTCATGTTTTGAGTTTTGAGAGATACTAGTTATATCAAGGTCAAAACCGAGCTTGGAGTTGCTGCACCTGCACTGTTGTAGTTCTGGAAAGTCCATTAGCCTGCAATTCTAATATGCTGATTTGATGCGGTTTATTTTCGGAAGTTTCCGGATCTGGTGCACAAAAATTCATGCTGAAAAAACCAGTTTCCTAGTTATATTAGGACTTTATTTTATTTTTAATATTTTCCTTAAATTAGTCAGATTTGGATATTGTTATTTTAGGATAATATTTAGAATATTTTTAGGAGACCTTGTAGGTTTCTACTACTGAAAATAACGTGTATAAGAGGGGAGAAATCATCATACTTGAGGGACGCCTCTCTCTCCCCTCTTTTCTAACTTCTCTTTCGAGTTTTCATCATGGCCCTGCGTGGCTAAACTTTTATAATTGGTTGAAGGAAACGGAAGCCTCGGAATAAATAAAACTGTGAGATCTAATCTGTATTTATTATTCAATTTATGTTTTGAGTATCGGATGTTCTTCTGTCCCTATTTTCATGATTGCCTCGTTTAATTACTAGGAGGCCTACTAGTTTATTATTCGTTGCAACTACTGCTAGGTTAGATTTCAAATCCGTAATTGTTTGATCCCTCTAATTTGTGAAACAATTAAGATTTAATGATTTGCTGCGTCAGAAATTATTAGATCTTACGAAGAACGCTCGACTAAATTAAATGCAACCGCTTATGCTTGCGTTGTTTAGCTTCATCGATCTCTCTAATTCTTAAGACTGCTACTAGATTAAACCTTTAGCGCTTGTCTTGGGTTGTTTAGTAGTTTGGGCTAATTAGATTGCTTGTTTTCTAATTAATTGTGACTAAGGAGAGATAGGAAAATAGTTCAAATGGTGAATATTCAAAGTATGAGTTGATATATACTTGCATCGATGATCAGTTATAAAATTCCGATTGTGGATGTTGACTTAGACCAAGGTTTGTTCTTTTAATTGATTTCGATACTTCAATTTGAATTGTTCATTAGTTGTTTTTTTTTCTTAAAACTGTTTTCGTTATACTCAAATCTCCCCATCCTTGTTCACGTAGCATAAAACTAGGCTAGATACTCTCCGTGGGAACGATCCTTACTCACACTACTTCATATATTTTTAGGAGTATAGGTTTTATTTTTTGTTGCCTGCGACAACATACCAAATTTTGGCGCCATTGCCGGGGAGTGATTCTAGTTGATTTTTTTGCTTCTTGTGATCCTAATTTTGTTTTTGAAATTTAAGAAAAAAAACAAAAAACAAAAAAAATAGAATTTAATAGCCCCTTCACTTCTGCCACGTTGAAATCATGCATAGCCTGACCTTTGTCTACTAAAACTATCATAACTTTCTCTAGAAAAATCATATTTATGAGCCGTAAAATTCTCCAAAAAATAGACATCTGGATCTTTCCAAGAATATATGGATCATCTCTTGGTTCTTCCTGAATCAATACAGTTTAATCCACAAAGATGACTGATCTGTACAGGTAATTCTGGCAATTTAGTGAAACTCTTTTACACCCTTTGCTAGTGACAACATGACTTAGAAAAATCACCGTGATTGTTTGTGTTTTAGCATAGAATTTTTATTTATTTTCATTACTCTAGATTTTTCCTGATTTACCTTTCACGGTTTATTAGAGTTTCCTTGATTGTTTATGACTGTAACTCGATCTTCTAATCAAGGTGATTTGCAGTGTGATTCAGAAAAAGAGAGAACTTTGCACAGGTTGAGGAGGGAAGCTCTGAGAAATTCTGAAGAGAACGTTCTAGTTCTTGATCCCCTATTTGCTAGCAATTTTGATTTAGAAGAGGAGG